>PNEQ01030228.1:0-22630 GCA_003012365.1 Medauroidea extradentata | reverse complement strand
TGCGACCTCCTGGGACTTCCTCCAGTACTGTAGCGCGCACAAGTAATGCCTCAGTCTGCCGTCACAGCCTAGGTAGACAAGCATTGCGACCTCCTGGGACTTCCTCCAGTACTGTAGCGCGCACAAGTAATGCCTCAGTCTGCCATCACAGCCTAGGTAGACAAGCAGATGTGAAGTGGATTCAAGCTTGCCAAATATTTGTGTGATAGTGCAAGATAAATATGTACTCCAGGGAACAAAATAGTAATTTGTTGCCTGAGAAAAATACACTAGATTTGATTGACCTGGCGAAATATAGTCCATATTTGTTTGCAACATATCTACCCTTGATAACAAAATGTTATCTAAGCGATAGTTGATACTTTATTCGCTGAAAAGCATATTTCTGGCATAAGCCACCATAACGCTGGCTAGTTCGCCGCACGTGCAGTTGTTCCGTAGTTTCGCTTCTGTATTCTTAGATATGCCGTGTCACTATCTTGCACAGGAAGGAAGTGTACTTCCGGCTCTGCTCAAACCCGGCATAAGTAATAATGTCACCTCGGACCACGTGGTTATCAAGCGCCCACATTTACTTATATAGGACATGCATGGTAAAGTGAACACTTCTGAAGCCTTGGTTACTGTATTTCTTTCAGCCAGCTTTAATCTTTCAGCTGAGTGTTGATGTAAGAAATATAGTTCAAAAGTGCTCTCTTTGCCGTGAAAACACTATAGACTCGCATTTGGGAGAACTCGGATTCGATACCCGGCTCAGGCCATCCTGATTTCGGTTTTCCATGTTTTCCCGAAATATCTCCAGGTGAATGCTGGGATGTTTCTTAACAAAGGCCATGGTCGACTCCTCTCCCAGCAGCTGTCATTTTACAAAGTTGCGTCGCCGTCTATAATGTCCTCGCTGTCGACGAGACGTAACGTCCACTTAATTTACCTTTACCGTGAAAAGAAGGATCTTATTCTGCGGTCCCCTTAAAGTTATTCGACAAAAAAAATTAATCCTAATCTTTCATTTGAACTAAATTACTGCCTAACGAGTAGATATTACTTCGTTTTAGTTTTTCGTCTAATATAAATTTACAAGAAAGAATAGCTGTAATTGAAAGTGAGCTTTCTGAAATATCATTAATAAATTAAAATTACTCATAACAGTGATTATTGTTAATATAAATTAAACAAGTCATTAATAGCAATTCAAAACCGAATTAATTAGCCTGATTTTAGAAAATATAAATATAAAAATGTCATGTGCATATTATTTAAGTCGTGTCGTATTTGATACGGCACAAAAGAGAGCGTGCAATATGCTCGTATGATGTCATAGTAATTCCCATGCAAAGTCTTGCACGGGATACGAACCCGTAACCCTACCCCTCCCACACCAAAACATTATACAATACCTGAGTAAATGATTAAAAGTAGGCCGTGATAATTCTTTCGTATGTACAGGCTACAGTCCAAAGAGGTTTTATTTATGAGTAGGTTGGCAAAAAGAAAAACTGTTGATTTATTTCTCCATGATCAGTCTCTTTTTTCGGGAGACTGTAACATTTTACTGCTTTTCACATCCTTAATTTTCGAATTTCGTAAAATACTGAATATGTTTTGTAGATATTTGCATAAGCTTTATTCTTATCAAATAATCATCTCGATATCGCAACGGGTATAAGCAGAACATATAATTATTTGAAAACACATTTTATTTTCTTAACAGCTTTCAAGGACGAATTTCGAAAAATCCTGACATTATTATTTTGATATTTACGTAAGATTTATTTTAAAGCAAAAAGGTTTAGGAGATAAGTGGGATTAATTAAAAACACGTTTTATTTTTTAAAGAGCTTTCAAGGACGAATTTCGAAATTTTCTAAAAACGCTTTTTAGATATTTACTTAAACATAATTTTAAAGAAAAATCACACTATCAGAAATGGTTTAGGAGAAATCACGGATTAATGAAAAACACATTTTACGGCTTTTCAATCCCTTACTTTTCGAATTTCGCAAAATCGAAAGATTCACAAACATGCATTTGTTTGGGCAATATTTTAAAGTTAAAAAAATTATGATACCTTTCCCGGTTAATGAGATATCAGAGATTCTTTGAAAACATATTTTACCTCTTTTCGCCCTCTTAATTATCGAATGTTGAAAAATCCAGTCTTGGTCGATGCCTACGGGGCAAGGGGAAGCTTCCCTCAAATGTCATGGTTCTAAGTCCAGCGGTTTGGTCTGTGCTTTGATGAGTGAGTGTGTGTGTCAGTCAGGACACTTCATTTTATATAATAAGATTATAAAATATAACATCTGCAGTAGGAAAAGTAAAGTAAATATGTTAATGTTTTTCTTAAATACTGCAAATATAAATTACATTAGGTATTTTCTAAAAATATCTTATAATTCAAATGTCTATAGTTATGCCGTTTCAAAGTGTTTGTTGAACTAGAGTAAATCTTTATTTACTCATAATTTAAATAACATAATTTCGACAAGTGATTTACAAATAATTTAACGCCAACAAACCCCAAGCAACGGACTTACAGCTTAATGCTTTAAAATATCCACAAAATAATCACTATTAACACTGAAAATTTATTTTAATTTGTTGAATAATGTCGTTAAGTTGGTGTGTACCATGAGCATCCCCGCCGGGAATCGAGCCAAGTTCTTGGCGGTGGTAGGCAAGGGCCTTAGTTGACAACAGAAGAACAGGGCCCCTTGAGAGAAAGATTTAGCTGAGTCGTACAAAATATCTTTGGCGCAACGAAAATGCGGTAATTGTTTGCGTAAAGTTAAATGAATATGTTTGTTGATGAAAGACAATTACTGTGTTGTTCATATTGTGTTACATTAAAGTGTAATATTTAGTCAAAACAACTAATTATTTATCTGGCTGTGTATAGAAATGTTATGCTAAGCTATTTTTAAAAAATGCATAATATCACCCAGTAGCCTATCTAACCTGGGACGTAGTGCATTCAGGATCTCTTATTAGGATCCACAACCAGACTGATTGTTGATAGCAGATATGTAAATTATTAGACTCATGGCTCTTACAATGTATGACGTTTACGAAGATGCATATTATCATTTTTACGTCATTAAATTTCGTTTTTGTTGAAATTGTTCTATGGGGATGGTTTGTAACTGAATGAAGCATCATCGTATGCACTAACAAATGCAGTATAATGGTTACAGAAATTGCCTAGTAACTTTTGAAGTTTAATTAAAAACCATGGCGTGCATAACTAAAATGTACATTTCTGTACCTCCAGACAAACTTTATTTCCATTAATGAAAAATTTAACTGCCTAGCGTAGGCACTACGTCAAATAAACTACACACTTTGTTGGCTCAGCAAAATAAAGTGAGTAGCTTTGGTAATTTGTTCTGTTAACAAAATATTTTGTTAGTTCTAATGATGTTTACTTACGCCGTGTTCAAATAAATTTCTTTCAATAATACCAAGCTGTGTAATTTCGTTGCAACGGGATGAAAATCCGTGTTTACTATGGAAACTGTTGTGCGTAACAGTTAACTTTACTACGACAGTAAAACACATTATAGAGAAGAAATTTTAGTTCTTTCTGAACACAATGCGTATTGTAAATGCTGTTTCCGAGCGTTTAAACACGACTAAAAAAGCCATTTCCGCCAAGCTACGTCACAATATCAGCGTAGTTGCAGTGATATAGTGTAAGCACTGCACGCCTTGTAGCGCATGCACGTATGGTCGAAGAGATACTAGTTTCGCGCCTAAGTGTAGACCTTATTGTTCCCTCGCTTCTAAGCCTTCAACTGACAAAGCCGCCCCACGCAAGCGGACAGCACAGGTGAGATTGAAAGGAATTTGGCAGCAGAAGTCAGTGTATTTGTTACGTCTACCGAGTAATCTTGGCCTTGTACACATTATTTTTCTTGACGTTATCATTAAGCAAAAGAAAAATACACTTTTGAATCCTGGCATGAAAAATCTAAATTGTTTCTTTTGGAACATACTCGTGATTGAAAATGAATTTTAATTTACCTACATAACAAGGTTATTTAAGGTTGTAAAAATTAATGAGGCGTTAAATTAAATGTCTTAACATTACTTGTTAAAAATTTTTGTATTTTTTTTTAAACAATACATTATAAACATTGTTTCTTTCCACACAACGTGTCTTATTACGTTGTATTTCGCTAGGGATTTTCTTAGCGTTATCACAAATAATATTTTCTAAAGCTAACAAACATTAATTATATTCTTCGTATGTTTTCTTCGGAAAGATTTGCTTCATTAATGTTTAAGTACCAAAGGGGAAATTGTTTTAGAACTTGGTTTGCAGCTTTTTTGTATTATAAAAACAAAGTTCTTGTTTACACTGTTAGCTGTTCTGTATAGTTGAAAGCAGCGTATATGAGTGTTTAAGTTGAGAAGAAACATGAAGGTGGCTTGTGCAGGTACATAACGAGCTTGCAGGCAACATACGAAGCAGCTTACACCAGATATACCTCGCTCATTATACCTTCTTGCTTGCATAATATATAAGATTAACATGCTAATGTAATTGCGTGGCGTGCTGAAAGAGCGGGCGAGTCTCGGGAGCATCTCGATACCGCTAGCTACATCAAAGTGCAAATTATGTACAGGGGTTAGCAGGAGAGGTGACGTGAGGAGGAGGGGACAGGAGGTGTATATATACATACATACAGTGTGCTTGGACGTATGTAGAAGACTGTGGCGGTAAACATAGCTGAGTGAATCTCATCACGTGGACTTATTAGACATGTGAGCGAGTACGGGAGATTCCACACACAATATTAGCTACCAAAGATATACGTCTGACAGAACAGTATCGTCGCCTTTACAGATGTTAGTGGTCTGTATTCACTTGCTGGAGATAGGATCAGTAAATACATTATATCGAGTGTGAGTGTACGTGAGTGATTGTAAAGTATAATATATATCGTGTGAGGAGAGTATCCGAGGATCTGAGTATCACACAGAGTTGCACATTTAACACCTTGTTACGGAGTTTTGCAGTGATTTCGAAAATATTTTTTTATTGCTACGTAATACTCATATCAAAATATCGCTGCACAGTTTTGATACTTATATGTTATAATTTATAGCTGAATTTTTTTGTAGAATTATACTGAACGGTTTTTTAAATTTCATCACCCAAAGTACCACGTTTTTCGTCGTGAAAATAAGTAAAAATGAAGGAAATTATTTTTTTGCTGGCGAATGGTACATTATTTTAAAAAACGCATCCACAGTAGTGTGCATCGTGTGATTGCACATTGACTTAATTTTTTTCAAAACTTTTGGTTAAAAAATATTTGAGTTACTGGCACAAGTCTGAAAAAAAAAAAACTCGGTAACAAGCCCTTAAGACTCGGCGCCGCATACATCTACTTGCCCTTGAGGATGACATGGAATGTGGCCTTACAATGGAGAGGCAACGGAATATGTGCGGGGGGAAGCGGGACATCCCTGAGAAACCCGCTGACCAGCAGCAGCGTCCTGCAGGTCTGCCACGTGCGGAAATCCAGGGACCAACTTCTCCGGGAACTGAACACGAAGGTAGGCAGTCGTCTAAGCTCTTATATGTGGTTTGGGATAAACTGAGCACTCAGAAAAGCCCTGATAAATAAATATATTCAGTCAATACGTATATTTCCGCACGTAACGACTAACGACGGGAAGTGGTCTAACCTCTCTGGACACGTCACTTTATGTTTGCGCGTGCAAGGAAAATTGTGCAATCAGTAGGTACCTATACAGTTTGATAAAACAAAATATTATTAATCATTTAATACATACGTACGTCAATTTCAGTTCATTTTATTTCAGTACTGTTGTATTTAGATAGGAAAATACACGGAACTATATTCGGCAATTCGTTACCAACCATACAAACAATAAGGCAACTATTGTTAATGTTGAATTATGCACAGTAACGGTTAGTGATATTTTTCAAATGTTCATTCTATCCCGTACGACGTATAGGCACCCGTGAGATTCTGCAGTTGAACAGAGGCGGAATTCAGAGACAATGGGAACATGAGTGTCTCGTTAAAACACGCCTGCCAGTCACAACGCCCGCCATGTTTCCCTTGTGCGTAGACTTACAGGGAATCTAACCAGGGTATACGTCTTGGTGGGGGGCTAGTGGTCTAACCACTACTTCACCGTGGACCCTGCCAGGCCAATCAAGGGTCAGTGTTTCTATGACACAATTATTTATTAGATTAACGTAATTTGAAGAAGCGACGTTTAATCTGACTGAATGATTATAGTGGCGTACCGTCCCATGATGCACCAGTAACAATAACAACCACTATCCAATGTCACATTGTCGCTACAATAATAGAGGTGACGTTACGTGCGTCTTTGCTAGTTGCGTTTATTGTCTATGTATTTAATGGCTTTCGTTCTATGTACAATATTTAAAAATGATGCGTTAAATTATAAGAATTTGGCAAAAATATAATTTTTAACCCGTCTTAATAGACTTGAATAAAAGTCATATTTGTAGTTTTCATACTTTAAACGAAACAAAACGCTATCCTACGGCAGTTTGTCTATTATACATCTCTGACTAATGCGTCCAAGTATCAATAGTTAATAAATACCTTGTGTATTAGAATATCAAATTTCCAACGTTTTTAATAATAGATAAACATGAACTTGTGCGTCCGTTACCTCTGTTTATGTTTTTTTCTTAATGAACAAGCAAATGCTATTGACTACTGCATTCTATCTTCTGGTTTTGCGATCGTATTGTGTTTGCAAGTCTCGTTCTAGGAAAACAGTTGGACCTAATTATTTTTTATAGTATGTCATAGTTTTGATGTCTTCTTTGAGAACCAAGTTTCACTTCAGTATACTTAACCCACTATATGACATTGTGCAAATGAATGACGTCATGTCACTGCAACTTGCCCATGCTGTCTTAACATTTATGACGTGCGAGCGGAGTGGGCTTTCTATGAAATTATGCTACATGGGATGATTCTTTGCCGTAAGAGTTAACCAGTATCAATAGTTTACCCATCCCACGTTATTTTATCGTATTTAATGTGTTCGTACTTAATTGTGTCAGTAAGAGTTCTGATATGCGCTCCTGAATTAAGACTCTTATCTTTGTGATGTCATGTTGTACTTTGTCGAATGTTGTTTTAGTACACCCTATTTAGTTCTTTATTTCTTGTGTCGTGTTACTTTTTCTGGATGGATAAGACTATATTTCGTTCCGGAATTAATTTGGGTACCTTTCTTTTTTTTTTTTTTGCATTTATGTTATATTTTGTGTTACGACTATATGCCTCGTGTATTTGTTTTATATTTGTTGACAACGGCTAACGCTGGCTTTTCTTGTTTGCTTTATTGTTTATTGTGAGGTTTCCCGCCACCAGGAAACTTTTTCCCGTAATAGCATATGCTAAATAAACGGTTCAATGTGTGAACGTTTGTTGTTCGTGTGCAAACTGTCCAGCAGTGTCACGTTATCACCTTCCTATCACAGATGATGCAGTATTCTGCAGTCATGTGGAGGCACCGCACATTTTCACTCAACGTTCAAATCTTAACTCAATGTCTTCATTTGTGTAAATTTTGACGAACTCAAAAAATAAATGTTACAGGAATATATCTTCGGAGAGTTTGTTTGCTTACAAGAGTTGGAAAAATTGGACATGTGCAATGCCATTGCAGTTTCTGTAAAAGACTGCCTTTGATATGGCAACCCTGGCAAGAAGATTGGTATCAGCACCGCTCTGAGATCTCCAACGACAGTGATATAGGCCGTTCACGGTAAAGTGACCACTGCACGTAGTTTTCTTTCAGTCGTTTTGTAGCCATCTGTACTATTATTAATATGAATACTTCCATGTAACTATAAACCAGTTTAAACGTTTCGACACTTTTAAAAGTTAACATCTATTGGCCCAACATAACATACTTCTAATCAATTGCAAGTTCTGCTGGGTGCTCAGTTTAAAATGAACAGCCTATAACCTTGCCTGGTTTGCCGGTATATTTAGAACAAACAAACAATTCAAAGATGGCCACTGCCGCAGTAGAGTGAAGTGAAGTTAGAACTACTCTTCGTGGCAGTGTTGCCTCGTTGAAGGTCACGCCGCTTTACTAAAGGAGGCTATGACAATACGAGTACGAAAGAAACTCCGAGTGTAATGCAAATGTAAACTGGGATGCTGCAACCTCAAGTTGAACAACAGTTAATAGATTAAACGTTCATTTGTCACTGTCATTATAACTGGGTTACAAATCATGTTAACAACACTTAGTTATGACTGACAACATATTACTTATGTTTCTTCTTTCTAAGTACTTAAGCTAGAAGTGACACAAAGTAAACCAACAGAAGTAAAACATTCTCACCGCCCACTGAAAAAATTTAGAAAACCTACACAGTAATATTTCTTCTTGGTAAATATTTAAGTGCGTAATGAAAATATTATGTTACTTGTATCTACGGTGGGTTAGCATATGTTTCTTCTATGTCGAAATGAATTAGAAAGTGAATTCAAGTTAATGATTTCCTTTGTTGAAAATATCGGTATATGTTAATACGCCTACCAGTGTTGGAGAGGAATAATAATATTTATTTGTAGATCAAGCCCCTGCTATTAAGAACCAAGCAAACTTTAGAGAGAAACGTATTTTTCATCGCGTGATGTTCAAGACGCTAAAGAAGCTCACATCAAAAGAGGGACAGAGAGGGTAATATCAAAAAAGGGAAGAAAAGTTGACTCAACTCTTAATATTTGCAAACTTCGGTGGGTAAAGTTCTGAAAACGGGTGGTGCCGGTTCTATGTTTCTCGACTTGGCCTTAACTTACAGCGTGTTACACACGGGGTTAAAATAAATATCAGGTTTAACCCGAGACTATACTCAACTCTGACCCAGGAAAAAAAGTTACCTTCCATAGAGCAGTATCTTAATAGAAGTCCTTGCGTCACGGTTATTTTTTTTTTTTTACCAAGTAGAGGCAATGTCTGTGAGAAATGTGGTTGTAAGTCCAATGTATGATCCTATTTTTGTATTTTTTTTTTTCAAATCCGATTGGTATTTTGCCAGAGAAGACAGTTGTAAAATGCTGTTTCAGTCATTATGAGAGCCTCGAATAATTTATATCTAATAAGCATGCCTTATTTTAAACTACAGTGGCATAAGTTGAAGTGGGTTCTTGTCTCAGGTTTGCAGATGTAATGCACGTTCAGTAGTTTATTCAAGAAGGGAACAATCACAACTTGCTGCTGCACTAATCATGCCCAGATATGGAGAGCACGTTGAAGGCACACAAGTGTGAAAAATACGTAACTTTATATCCGTAGGTAATAAACGAAATAATGTTAGTTTTGTAAACGTTTCTGGTGTACTAGCGACTGTACATGTAAAGGTTATATAAACATAAAAATACTAATTTTATATTTTTAAAATCGCTGAAAATTAGTAAATAATCCCATGGCCTCGCCTACCTAGCATGCAGCTAAGAAGTTTAACGAGCAATCAAAGTGCATATTAATTACTTCTCCATGAACCAATGTACTGCTCATGTAACAACTACTGTACTGTGTGTTAACTTTATAAAATATTTTAACGGATTTGTTTAAAAATAGTAATATACTTACGATCCATCAAAAAAATTAATTAAGAAATAAATGTTTGATGTAAGTACTTAAATTTTATGATTTGGAGATTTTTCTCATGTTGCTATGTTCTTTCAGAAATGTTGCGTAAAAATATACTTTGTTTTGAAAGATTATCTGCACTGCATGCGTACATACGCTTCTTTGCTTGATTGATTCATAATGCAGTAGACTAGATACAAAAATGGCAGAAAAATAAACAAACGAGCTATAAAATGATTGTCACGGAGAAAGATAAGCAAAATAAATTTATGTCACAAATGGGCTTTCTTATTGGAGTCATACTACAGGATAAATAAACTGTACATGATGGACGCACCTCCCGCAGTTTTCTTAATCCATATATGTCAGCACAAATTACAGGTCAAGGAGTGTATAATTATCAAATGCAACTTAGTTCTAAGGGTGTTGTGCTTGGTTACACTGTTAGTATAGATGCACTTAGAAGCTACGCATTAGAAACGGTGGAGTTATATGTTATTATAAATTACAAATGGTTTCCAATGCCACATCAGAAAGTAGCATAGCTTCACTACCTATAGCAATGTTAGGCGAAGAAGCTCAAGGGGAAAGAAACAACGATTTACATAAATACTGTAAGAAGAAATATGTAGAAATTTTTTTGTTTGGTAACAAATCAAGACTTGACTGAAGTTCGTTTGTAATAAAATGAACACTACAGATCTAACCTTTGAAAAAAAAAAATCACTAGTCATTGCATATGATTCAACGTTAACAATAGTTACTTTAATCTTTCTATGGTTGGCAATGAAATGCCGAACGCAGATCCGTGTAATTTCCTATTTAAATACAGCAATCCTGTAATAAGATCAACTGAAATCGGCATATTCGTGTTTTATATAACTGACAAACCTTTTCTATCAAACTGTTATGTTCCTATCTACTGCACAATTTATCTTACACGCACAAACATCATGTTACTTGACCAGAGAGGTTAGATATTCCTCGTCGGTTAGCAGTTACGAATTGGCTGAAAATAGAAATATTATCAGGTTTTTTTAAATTTTATTATAGATCTCGCTTTATCCCGAACCACGTGTAAGACCACTGTAGTACATCTAATCCAGCTATTTCTTATATTCTATGTTTACCGACCAGGGGAGACGAGTAACTAAGTACGGAAATCCTAGGTACGAATGACACTGATGGATAAATACTGTATGTGTGAGCCAGTGTTCAGTCAAGTGTATATTATTAAATTATTTAATATATCATTTTTAACTGTATATGTATATATACACACACGCGCGCACTTTGTATGCTGTACATCCATTCCAAGCAGCCAAGTTTTTTTTTTGCTCCGGTAGATCTATTAATGTAACATAATACCTCAGGAAGTTTTTTAAGTACGTACAGTTATGTAAACGTTTCTAGTGGGATATAACTTCGTGATGGAACACGATTATTGACTCATAATTATAAATAATCTTTCTCTAGATTTTCTTCGTGTTTTCCAATATCGTGGTACAATGTGGACCGCCTATCGCGCGCGTCAAATGTGTTGCAGGGTGCTCGTAAATACGCTTTTTTTTACGAAACTTCCACACGTAAATGATATGGTCACGACTTAGTGTCTCATAGTAAGAACGGTTCGGCGAGAACTCTGTATGCTAGTTCAGCGCTTGGCTCGTTGAGGCGACGCGGCATTAGATGCGCGCTTCAAGGTCGACCTTACCGCGCAGGTAGGCGGCTCCCTTAAGAAGGCGTAGTACATAATTAAACACTAAAAGCATTAATCTATAACTGTAGGTTTCTTGAAGCCAATTTACAGAAACTAAACAAAAGCAATCATAGGTAGTAGTTTTAGCCAACGTTTCAAACAAAGTTGTTTCCAGTGTTACGAACTTCTGAGGCACAATCTCTGATGCCGGAACCTCGTGCATTTAACTGCGGCGCAAGAGATCACGCGTAACGAATTAGTAATTCTGGATAAATATTTACTCATAAAGTTGGCAACTTCCATTATCTAGAATTGTCATAGAGTATTTTATCCACATTAGCTTTGAATGAAGGGTAGGAATCAATGTATGTTTTCAGCGTTTATTTATCTACCACGCACTGTTAAGGCGTGCCTCGCAAACTGACGACCAACAGCAACAGTCAAATGAACACACAGTATATTGAAGTCTTTCTTGTGTCACATAATAACTAGAGACTCGGAAATTTTACGAATTCATTTGAGAAGTCGTTATATTTCAAACTTCTATAAGCGTTCATTACCTTCACGATTGGGTTGGTGTTACACTGAAAGAATAGTATATAGTACCGACAACCAAACCGCACTGTTGTCCCTATTTTAACACAAGTATGGTACCTACAACGATACTTATCTTTTAGTGTACTCAAACTCTTCCTTATGTATTCTGAACCAATAGTAGACCTGAATAAAAACATTCACGGAATCCCAAGCTAATTTGTCACATATACAACTATCCACTGACTGTAGCAGCAGACAATATACAAGTATATGAGTGTATACAGTACTGTGCAGTCCAGCCTGCTGGTTGGTGAACCTGCGATATGTCCGCGTCTCTAATAATTATGCGAAATATGCACATGTGTAGTAATGAGAAGAAACAGATAACTCACTGGGATAGCAACGTGCTCTACAGTACTGTGGAGTCTACCCTACCCAACACTGAACCCACTAACATTCCCTGCCTATACGATACATCTTTTGATCTGTGGTAGCCAATCAGACATAGTGTACATTCCACAGCCTCGCGCTGAAAACGGTCGACCGACCGTGCGTACATCAAAAAAACCCGCCACACCACTTCTGTTTTGAATACCAAATATTGTGTGCTGGTACGGTGGCTGCGCGGATACGAGAGAAACGCCAATGGAAGATGAAACGAGGCTACGGAAGCGTGTGAGCGGCGTTTTAATATTTCATGAAAGAGGTAGAAGGGAGGGAGTGTGTGAAAAATGAAAAGAGGAAACAGAAAGAGAGAGAAATGTAAAGAAGGAACGAAATGGAGAATACAACGTACGGAATGGCCAATGCACATATACGGGCAGACACGTGACTACGCGTGTGCGAATGTTGTGTGCACGTGCGAAGACCATTGGTCAGCTGTATGCAGGAGGAAATGAAACAACATTTAAAGCGCACGGGAAGAAATGTCTGGTTGTAACGTCTAGTAGCTGAAGAACTGCTCTCTCCGACACGTGTGTTTACGCCTTCAGTTACATAATTCAAGGCATTCCAGTGCAGCCGATTACTTCTTCACCCGCTAATGGCTGCACTCTAAACCTGAATTAGTGAATACTCATTCACGCCGATGGATGGAGCAGTTTCAACACATTGAATCTATGAGAAAACACTGTGAAATCCGTGACTATTCGCTGATTCCTATAAAGAGTACCAACATTCCACAAGTTAATTAGTGAATGTCCACAGATTGTCCAGTAATTTTTCAATGATTCAATAAGTGAAAACTGTTCTTTGAAAACAACTGGAAAAACGGCAGATATTCACTGATTCACTTATGAGATTTTGGCACTCTTCAAGGAAATAAGTGAATATTCACTAATTAAACAGTAATTATTTTCACTGATTCAAATTGTTGAAACTGCTCCATCCATCAGTGTGAATCAGTGAATTTTTACTAATTCAGATTTAGAGTGTGTTATGACCGGACTTGGGTAAATCCTGACAGAAAAAATTGTTTATACCCAAAAGTACAAAAATTGGGTCGTTTTACATTAAATTTTTCTATTCTTTAACATATTTTTTAAGCTCGCTCTCTTCCCTGTTTCTTTGCCTGTCCGGTAACAACGAACTTGGAACAATCAGCTGTGAATTTGAATATTTAAACGTAGTTCAAAACCGGATGGCAATGCAATTATTCTAAGAGCACAAAATGTGTAAAATTATTGTTTAAATAAAAAATTTACAAAATATCAATATTCAAATTCTTACAAGACCAAAAAGCATAAAATAAAAATAAAAGTTTTAATACATTATGTGTCTTAAAAGAGACTGAAAATTATGTATTAATATTTGACATTAAAATAGTTGTAATATTAAAACAAAAATATACAATGCGCATACAACAGTTAATAGTAAGGAGCGAAGGGAGTAGCTGGCGTTGAGAAAACTAACACAACACTTCATATCATTCACCGTGCAATAAAATAGTTGCTGACTTACGAGAACAATTCCTGCACGAGCCCCACGTTTTCCGTTTGAAATGTCACAATTACTTTCATAGAAGGAATTAGTTTACACTTTTTAGTCCGGTTGAAAAATGTGGCACATAAAAAATATTTACATGTTATTTTTGTACATTATGTCCTGGTTCTCGGCGGGAAACGAACCCACGACCCTTGACATAATATGCTGATTCTCGAACCACTAGACCGCGTCGGACCCTAGATCCTTTGTATTGATGTCGTTGTTTGCTATTGTTAGTCGGGAATGTGTTTTATTTTCGCACATAGTTGTCTTTATATCAAACAATATTTGTAACAAAGAGACTCAGTACGTGTCGAAGCTACGTATATGTCACCTGACTTTGTTGTTTGTGTTGGTGCGACCCACAATGCTACAAGAACTTCTATACTGTATATTTGATATGTTAATCATTTTAACATAATGGTTTCTGCATATCAAGAGGAAAAAAATCTGAGGATGTGGCTTAATAACTAAAGTCGTTTGACCGACAGCGTTTTGCTTTTTCTAACCAGATTTTTCCCTATAATTTGCCTTATACGCTTTTTGCAAAACTAGTGTTTTGCTTGAGAGACGTTTATCGAAAATAATTTACCTTATAAATTGTAAATCATTCTTTTCATGAGTATTGTCAAATCGACGACAAACTTAAAGAGCAAACACTTTCTCTGAGTAATGCATTTGTTAAGCGTGTATATCTTGCACCGTAGTGGAGTAGACGAGATATCGGCGTCAGAGGTTCTGCTCTAACAATACGTCACTCATAAAAAATTGTTGCTTAGAAAGTTGGCAATAACTATTGTGTAGCACTGCTGGCTTTTTGTGTGTATTGCTTTTGGTGAATCCGAAATTTTAAATCGAGGCATTTGGCCGGCCATCTTAAGAGAGGTTGTGAGTGGTGTCATAGTGTCATGAATCTTGCGTCATGTTGTAGGTATTGTACGATGGGAGAAGTGTTTGCAGCTGTAGCAGCACTGGAGTCGTTGTTACCCCTGTGACACATGCAACCCTCTAGGCACGCCTCTCATGCTCTTAATTAGCGAGGAGAACAGAGAGAAGTAAGTCTTCTTTGTGCTACACGTCTCCTCGCTAGTCTAGCGACATGTCTGGTGACCACGATGGCCGCTGACACGACACCAACACTTCGTAACGAATATCCCGCCAGACAAGTTCTAATAAAACAAACCACGCAGATCACCGGATCTTTCACTTCTTAACAGTCTCATTTGTTTTAATTATTCCTCGACAAACAGCTTGGAATGAACAATGGTCTCTTCTTGGTCAGGGGCGTACAAAGCCTCCCTTTTGGTTCCAAAACGTAGAGCCATATGATATTCACGGTGAAGTAAGTACGTTTTGAGGTTTTTTTTTGTGTTAGCTAGTTTGTACACTTACCCGACTTATTTATTCAAGTAAACGGTCCATTAAAAATTAAAAAAAAAAAAAACACTGAGTAAATATTTCATCATACTCAGAAGTTAACATCTCAAACCACAGTAACATTAATTTTTTTTTTGGTGATTTTTCTCTGCGTAACGCTCTTAAAAAATTATTACTTTTCGTGAAATGGACATACTTTAATGAAAAGGTTTTACGCTATAAAAATGAACACGGTTGTATTTGTAAATGTGCGTTTTTTGCGTGACAATGTTAGGTCACAAAAAACAGAGTACATTTGAACGCAATTCAATTTTTTTTTAATTTAATAATTTCAATTTCTTGACCAACTTGTTTTATAATTATTATTGCAATACGACTAGCGACCACAGATACAAATACGAGTGTATGCGCTTGTCATAATTTGTACAGTACAAATCATTTTAAATGCGTCCTGTATAAAGCAAGAATAATTTTATCTTATTTTGTTTCCGTTTGAGAAATCACGACCGGGTAAAATAGCTGCATTATAATTTATCAGCATATACCTTACTTTCATGCTTATGAATTCATCAACGTAATTGCTTCGCTTCATGTTTGCACGTAATTATTCAGCACTCTGAAATATTGTGAGATAAAATGTAAAACAAACAAGAAGCATCACCATTAGAAGAAATTACATCATTCAGAAAACTGTATAGAGAAAATTACAATGAATTTTCAGGCTGGTGTACGGTGAATAAACGTGTGTAATATAGAGCAAAATGAGAACGAGATAACATTTGCGTAGTATGGCTACGATATGCAACAAAAGTGATTAATTAAAATATAGAATGTTTTTAAAGAAGTACTTGTGTCTGAGAAAATTTTTCATTCGTCCAGCTTCGAATATTTGTTTCGTATAGTCAAAATGTTAGCCCGACAAAAGTTTTAGGTTAGTGCATGCATTAAATCGAATTTACGCGTTTAAATTAAAGCGTTTCTATGTCTTCACTAATACTTATTTAGATGTCTTGTGTTTTGGGTTATTGTTAAAAGCATTTATTACTTGATTATTTTTTGGTACTGCCCCACGAATCCTTGCTGAACTTAATATATTAAAATATAACGTTGGTACACTTGTGTGAAGTCGAAGATCGCCAACCTTACAGTACCGAAGGCTGAGTTACAAATAAATACTAACACAGTATTAGACACAAGAGTTATCCTGTGTGTACTTCAGTCTGACTAGATATAATAGTACATAGACATAAGCACATTCACAGGGCAGCTTAAGTATTACGAAATGTTATACCAGGTTCAGCTCGTGCTTAATACGCTACTAATACTGTGTAAACAGTTAGACATATTGGAAACCCTGAAGGGCTACTACGTTGTCAATCGGGAGATTAAATTAAGAGAGAACAAAGAACTTGAGTTGGACTTGGTTGTACACAAAAACGGCTGCCATTATTTTTATTTGAAGAGAGAAAGAGTTGAATTGTTTTAAATTGACATGGTTGCCGCAGTATAAATTAGAGGACTTATGGATGAAAAGTCTTTCAGTTTATTTACAACCGCTTTAGTATTGGTTTTAAAATTTAAAATTAAGTTTTATTGTTTTTCAAATTGTCGCCATCTTTATCGCCAAATTTTTTTTTCACAATAACAACAGCTAAATTTGTACCCCTTATTACTAATCATGTTATCATTTTAACAGACCATCGGTGCTTGCGTTTATGTTCACGATATTCTTACTACAATAACTATTTACGTGATAAGTTAATGTTCATGGTGTCCTAGGCTTTTTATAGTTGCCTTCATAATACATGTATTTGCTTAACTATATTATTATGTTAATTAAAATTTTCTTTTGTTTCTAAATACGCTAACGAATTTCCAGGACAACATATAAATTACTAACACAAAATATACATAATTTGGAAAAATATATAAAATGTTTAATCTTTTTTATGTGATCATTTCGCCTACATGCGCAGTTTACGTAGAGTGCCTCAGTTACTGTGTCACGACAAGATGAATTAATTTTTGTGTTTTAAAACACTCTTCATGTTGGAACAGATATTCAACCATGGTAACTACACTAGAATAAAACATATTATTCCATAATTTATTTATCAGTGTATGTAAGGTCTAACTGGCCTGCATTAAGTCAACTACTACCCGAACACGCGTTGCTTAAATTTGCGCAGTGATTTACGTAATGACAGTTTATAAAAATTAAGGACGCGAATGATCACTGAATTATAAAACAGTTTGAAAGAAACTATCACGTGGTCGCAAATGATGCTTTGTCAATAGTCACATAAAGCAAATATGCTGGCCTCAGTGAACACCGCATTTGTGATTTGCCTGTTTCGTTTCCATTTAAGAAAAATTAAAAAAAAATTAAAAACTAGACGAGATAGTCGTATGTCATACATGCTAACGAATGTTAACGTGATTCGATAATGTTAAGCCAATCATCAACACGACCCGTAGGCAATTTGTAGCATAAACCGATCCTGTAAACGTAAATGTTCGACTCCGTCTTGCAAATTAACGTAACTTAATTCAAGAAGGCGCGGTAAGTAACGTTTTCTTAAATATATTAATTATAATTACAAGTTTGTTGAGACAAATATAAAAAAAGGTATCACACATTTGTAACAAATTGTCCAACCTTTCATTTAAAATATTGTATATCCCGAGTGACGTGTTTATGGGGCAAAATCTCTGTGGCCTGAATATAATAGGCTATATTCTGTAGTGACGTGTTTCTGGGGCAAAATCTCTGAGGCCTGAATATAATAGGCTATATTCTGCAGTGACGCAAGTGTTTACACGAAGTAAATGTAACACTGGGGCAAAACATTTGCTATTCAAGTTCTCAGAAACTGTTTTATAGGATTGCTCTTTTAACTTCGGTACTGAAACCCATGGCGTTTTAAGTGATAACTGAATATTTTGTTCTATACAGTTTAAGTTTGTAAGATTTTGTCATTTATATTTTAAGAAACCTGCTCGGCAACTACGTTGTGTTGACTTTCATATCAACCTGACTTCCTGGAAGAACAGGGTCTTGCAGTCTACTGAGACTCTTCTCAGAAGAGAAATGTCAGAATTAGACAACGTATGCTGCACATTCTACAACACACACGCGCAACGCGCTGCCTCATGGGAAAGCAATCCTAAGTTTGAGTGTTGAATTAATAAGATTCTTAGAATTAATAATAGTGTACAGCGAACGAGACGCGGTAACGTAAAGATGCATTACGATAAATAAGATCTCTGATGAACCACATCGTATATAATACCAAATGCTGATGAGCATTCTCTGAAAAAAATATTTTCTTTCGCAAAATATTTTTTTGAAACATGCAGTCAAGTTAATTAAGTAGTGAAATAAAAATATATATTTTTATAGGAACTTCCGCGTGTTTTCGATTAATTTGTTGTAAAATGTTACGGTCGCCCAGTGATACAGTTTTATATCTTTGTGATTAGTTGTTTTAAGAAATAGTTGTAACTGTACGAGATAGGTTCACACTGCAGTTTGCATTTGATACGTTTACACGTTGTCTTACACGATGTGGTGCGGTATTACGAACTATAATAATGTACCCTCAGTCTAACTGCAGAATAATTATGTATCCATCGGAACCGGCAATGTTCACTACATTATTCGACTGCAGAATATACTTCACTGTCCTGTATATAAACCAGATCACTATCTGTGAATACATTAGCCACGAGTGTATACGTGACGTCACTGAGGTGTCTGGTCA
Source organism: Medauroidea extradentata (assembly GCA_003012365.1). Lineage (NCBI taxonomy): Eukaryota > Metazoa > Arthropoda > Insecta > Phasmatodea > Phasmatidae > Medauroidea > Medauroidea extradentata. Next base: position 3,631 of record PNEQ01030228.1, on the reverse strand, counting down.
CTTTACAGGAGGATGGACAATCTAGTGTCACAACGTTTCATTATTGTTAGAGAGAGAAAGTTTTCACGAAAACAATGTTGCCCCAGTTCGTTTCAGTGCTTTATGTGCGCATCTGTACTTCTGCTTCAGAGTCAGTGATTGGATGTTGTACGCTCACGTGGTTTATAGTCTTACCTGCAGATCACAGACGTTGGATGTCACAATAACCATGTCCTGATTGGCTCAGTTAAATAAGAGCCGGCGCTCCACACATACACGCTGCCAATCATTACGAAGTAAACGTACTTGTGTGTTGAAACAGTTCTCGTCGCGAAACTTCGTACCTATATTAGAGACTAAAAGTTTTCACGACCGCATTTATTTGCTTGGACATACTCCATTGCGAAATAAATGACTGTCAAAAGAAAACTAAAAGTAAGACATGAAAACATCAATAAGTAGAGTATGCTTTAGTCATCAGGATACATACACAACATGAAATTCCAAAACTAGAATCGGGTGAAATAAAACAAGGAACGAACAGCAAATAAATAAAATAACGAAAATTTAAAAAAAAACTAAGTTGACATGCGACACAACGATGAGACGAAACAAAACACAGTAGTTTTCCAGACAGTCAGTTTTCACGACAAGATGTCTGCCGCAATTTGTTTCAGTGTCATATCGCGCACGTCTGTCATTCTCCTTCGTGGACAGTGATTGGATGTCAGCGTCATGAGGTAGGTTCTGTCCGCCAATCACAGACATGTGGTGTCGTGGTAACCTTGTTCCTGTTGGCAGTCATGTATGAGACGACTGTGTACAAACACACGCAGCTGTGTGCACGTAACGCTCTGAAACAAAGCTATGCCAAAGTGTTCTCGCGATAACTTCCTGCCCCTACTTACTGAGCAGAAGTATTCTCCGTGGTAGGACACGACATTGACAGAGATTTGCAAACGTCGAGACATCCTACGTACGCTACAGCTCTATGGATTCTAGTACGATAACAGAAAATAATGTAAATTTCGCACATCTCTAATACTGTATTGCAAGGTGAAATAATAAGCCAAGTCCCTACTGTCATAGTTTCAAGTAAATCATCTCAAGGAGCCTCCCAACTTTCGCTTCAGGCGCGTCGCAGCGAGTTATAGCTATTATATGTTAAGGCCTTGTTACCGAGTTTTGCAGTGATTTCGAAAATATTTTTTTATTGCTACCTAATAGTCATATCAAAATTTCGCTGCACGGTTTTGACACTTATATGTTATAATTTGTAGCTGAATTTTTTTGTAGAATTGTACAGAACGGTTTTTTAGATTTCATTACCCAAAGTACCACGTTTTTCGTCGTGAAAATAAGCAAAAATTAAAGAAATTATTTTTTTGCTAGCGAATGGTACATTATTTTAATAAAAACGCGTCCACATTATTGTGCATCGTGTGATTGCAAATTGACTCAAATTTTTTCAAAACTTTAGGTTAAAAAATATTTGAGTTATTGGCACCAGTCTGAAAAAAAACTGGGGAAAAAGCCCTTAACAAAACTATTTAACGCACATTTTATCTGTATATCTACGGAAAGAACACACATTTCAAAATTTGTCGCTATAGTTTTAAAAATTCGGAACGTTTGTTAGAAACATAATTTTAGGGCTTATCAAAATGGCTAAAATTGTGTTTTCTAGACTGCCGTATCTCGAAGAATAATAACCAGATTAAAAAAACAGCTGTAGAAACAAGCGTTAGTCTTTGAGCTATGCTGGCCGCCAGTAAAATAATGTGTTCATAGCTTAAAGTTCCATAGGACTGCACGCCATCTGAGTGGCTTGCACGGAGAGGCGGTTATGATAGTTTGAAGTGTGTGTTCTTTTAGTGGAGATACAAATATAACGTCCGTTAAATAGTTTCGTCAACAAATAATAGCAGTAACTCGCTGCAACGTATTTGAAGCGGAAATAGGAAGTGCTCTTACTCCCTTTGATAAGAAAGAAACGATGTAATATTCAGCGTAATGGGTGATACGGGCTTTGAAGTGAACTCTTATATATTATTACTACTCCTACAATTACTACGTCAAAATGAGCACAAGAGACAGCTATTATTCCTCAGGTTAGCACAGACAACTTACTGGTAGCAGTTCAGAATTCCACCGTCTTCCATTCTACTTTACACAGTGTTATGAGCAATCTTTCCAGATAAACAACTTCCGCTAGCTTCTCGAGATTTATTGGAAAATTTAATATTCACATGGTGCGGCTGTTTTCCGCATATTATTGTTCCGAGACCTCTAAAGGGTTAGAGATAATATTAAATACTGTTTACTTCTTCCAAGTTATGCCAGTATTGCCCTGGCAAAATTAGGGTGGTAATTAATCGCATATGCTGAGATAAATATCTCCCCTTTCGTACAACCCCAATACGTTTATTTGTGTTTAAAATGAATATTGAGTCTATCTGCAAGATATTATTATGCCACGTTGAATCCGGCTACGTAAAAGCAGGCTTTTACAAAGAAATCCTTTAAAAACTACATAGCAAAAATGTTTGTAACACAACAAATAATTGTAATTTTCACAAAAATACTTTTAAAAAATGTACAAATACTGTAAGACTTTTGTATGTTTAAAAATATTATTGTATGTTTACTTACAAATATTTATTTTGCCTTTTTTTCAAATAATTAACAACTTGTAAATTTACAACAATTGTTTGTAATGTTACTATAAATTGTTTTATAGCTATTTCCCGTGTAAAATAAAAAAAATTGGCACCGGAATGTTTGTGTAAAACGCGAAAAATCTCCAATGTTTATTTTGTTCAAATATAACACATTGGCCATTTGCTTTGCATTAATTATATTCGTCCGAACAGGCATTTAGAATATTTTTATTCAATCCAAAGATTTGCATCAGTTTTGCAGTACCTGATACCTTGCTACCAGTTTAAAACCTACAAATTTTTGCGCATAAATTATTTTATATGACGTTATCATTCATATTTTCCTTATTATTATTATTATTTATATATTGGTGATGTGGTAGTAATAAATGTGTAGAGAAACTTGTATACCGTGGGAACAGTTGATTGTTTACCAGACCCCAACTAGCTGAGTAAAACACTGAAGGTTTAGTACCGATATTTGTCCATTGTTTATTTGTAGTACTGTCCCTAGCTTCAATGTGTCCTGTTAAACCGTACAGTTTTATCACAGGACATGTGTGATTGGTCCCAAAAATGTTAACAAATGTCACAAATTACATCATTCAAAAACAGACTGGTAAAAAAAACACAGTTTTTAAAATATGTTCGCCATTTTCCAAGTGTGTCCATAAATATATTTGTGTTTATTGTTAGTTTTAGTATAGGTGTTTTAAATGTCACAAGATTATGTACTACACATGTATAAATGAACAATACTATAATTTATGTTTTATATATTACAACAAATAACTAGAGACCTGAAAAATTCGCGTTTTCTTTTACGCACAAGCTAGAATTCCAACAACTGTACATTTGAGTTAGTTTTGCAGTTGGTCCTTGACTTATCTGTCACCTTCCGAAAGTCGCTGAGCCAATAACAAAAATTCAACTAAGCGCAGGCCCATTTCACTGTGGAAGCGAGCAGCTAATGAAGAGCTGCGGTATGCTTG
>PNEQ01030227.1:0-22631 GCA_003012365.1 Medauroidea extradentata | reverse complement strand
AATATATAATTGAGGGCACCGTCACCAATGGTTGTGCACAGGGTAAACAGATGTTTCTCATTCGATTAACCACTTACCTTAGACGTCTGTAACTACCCTAGAACGTCAAATTGGCAGTTTTATAAATAAGGCCCAGGCGAAGTCGCTGTTAGTGGCAGGGACAAACTTAAGACTGCTTTTCGCGTGGACAGCTATAGCTGCTTATCCTGCTGCAGAATTAGTTCAACTAGCCGCTTGGACATTCTAACACTTGATGACTGAAGTACCAATCTTGTGTACAAAGAGGTTTTTCAATTAAAGTAAATATTATCAGTTACGAATAATACTCGCGAGCAAAGCCGCGGGGGACTGCCAGTATCGTATAAATATAAAGATTATTAAAACAACGAAACTATTCAGTGAACTTCCCCTTTAAATCTACGTCGACACTGAAGTCTACTATAGCAATTAAACTTTTGCATTCTAAATCGATAATATTACAAAAATTAACATACGTTAAAGTATAACTAGGGACCCTTGTTTTTCGCGAAAAGAATTTTGCCTCACTTTGATTCCGTGCCTTACGTGCACATCTGCAGTTCTGTTTCGTGGTCAGTGATTGGATATTTTAACTGTCGCGAGCCTTCTGATTTTACCGGCAAATCACAGACGTGTGGTGTTGTAGGAACGTTATTGTAATTGGCCCAGTCAAATGAGATACGGCGCTTCACATACAAACACTGCCAATAATCATGAAGTAGAGCTGCAGGTGTGCACGTAAGGCACTGAAACAAACTGGGACAAAAATCTTTTCGCGGAAAAAAAAAAAACAGGGTCCCTAAGTATAACGCATACATGTGTTGTAGTAGGCCAATTTCTGACGGGAAACAAGAACACATGTTTTAAGTCCTAATGCTGACAATACAACATTCTATGTTCGTTTTGTAATAGCATATGTTTGATTATGTTTGGAGTATATTTCGATTGATAATCGCTTCAGAATACGTAATCCCGAGTCTTTACATGAAAAAAAGATACGCTTCGTTTCGTATAACTTCAGTAAAATATGACAGCAACTTATGATAGGCAATAACTGTTAATATATTACAATATGTGACATAATGGAAGACAAAATGTACAGTACAAATGGAGAACTGGACATCTCGGATCCATTTTAGAATTAAAACACTATCTAAACCACCACGTTTTTAAAACGAACTAAAAAAATTACGTGGTGGCCCTGCAATTGATAACAAATAGTAAGGAGTGTAGAGCGTAGCTGTTGAGAAAAATCACACAACGGTTCATTTCATTTGCAGTGCACAAAAAATTGTTAGTGACTTCGGTAAATATTTATGCTCCAATTTCGTTTTAAACCATTAAGTATTTTCATAGAAGACATTATTTTATACTGTTTGGGCCGTTTAAAATCGAGGTATATTAAACATTACTACATAAACATTATTTTCTGCTTTTTAGTCTTGTGAAAATTAGAATTTCCTTTCTATTCAAACAATTATTTTTTAGACATTTTTAAATGCCTTTTTCGTATTACACTGTCATACAGTTTTGATATGTGTTTAAAGTTTCAAACCTTTAGTGCTTTGTTGCCGAAAAGATCATTGTTACTAAACACACAAAGAAAATGAGTTAGTAAACAACGTATTAAAATGTCTAGTACTGAGAAACATATAACAAATTTTAATTAACATTTGTTTTCCATTAGTGGTTGTCAAAATTTCCTTTAACTAAATTAGACAGTAAAGCTGAACGTTAGTTTAAAATAACGTAGTCCATCTCGGAAATGTGAAACAAGTGACAGTTGATATGTAGAAAGTTATAAAATTCGTGTTATTATTTAGCGACGGGCAGCACTTCACTGCATGGTATATAGCAGACCGCAACCTATAATTATATTGACCACGTGTCTTATTGTGATATTTACGTATGTGACCGCTTTGCTGGAGGTTTGGTCACTCTGCTGATCTACTGGTAATTATTAGGCACCCTGTTTTTTCGCGAAAATAATTTTGCCCCAGTTTGTTTCAGTGCCTTACGTGCACACCTGCAGCTCTGCTTCATGGTTATTGGCAGCGTGTCTATGTGAAGAGCCGTATCTCATTTGACTGAGCCAATTACAATAACGTTCCTGCAACACCACACGTCTGTGATTTGCCGGTAAAATCAGAAGGCTCGCGACATAAAATATCCAATCGCTGACCACGAAGCCGAACTGCAGATGTGCACGTAAGGCACGGAAACAAAGTGAGACAAAATTATTTTCACGAAAAACTATGATTGACTAGTAGTATAATCTCTGCGGCACGCAACGACATTGCAGGTCAATGTCAGACATCGAGATAACCTACAGCCGCTTGCAGTCTAATCTGCTGCCAGAAAATAACGAGAATTTTCACGCCTCTACTGATGCGTCGTCTAACACGAGAAAGTAGAAGTAAATGTTTTAAGTAGTAAGGTTGGCAGTGACGAAGAAGCCACATCAGCTAACTTCGGTAAAAGTCGAGTGAAGTCGTGCTCTCAGCTTGTAACGCTAACTTGCAACTATGTTCTTGCAGTGCTGGTGAGAATTCAACCGTGGAGTTCAGACAAGCGTGGTACATTCCGCTCGTAAAGAGAGATTTCCGTTGCTGCTTAAACCAGTTCCCATTTTGCCACTTCTTATTCCTCGGCCCTTCGTCCCCTTTAATAAGCTTCTTTAAGTAACACGCCAAGGTACATAAGTTAAGGGCACCGCCTACCACGCGTTGCTATGTGCGAGGAAATACGTATTTACAGCAAAACTATTCCACATTATGCCCATTGTGCCAACGTACGAAAATAAAACACACTTTTAACAAGGACGTAATGTCAGTGTTGACACCAAGCTCACTAAAAGCATTGTTTCTAAGCCCTCGACATCGCTAAGAACAGCCTTTTCAGACTGCCGTACTTCAAAATGTACTGACCGGATGTTTGTAAAACTTAGCTACTGAATTTAGTTGCAGACTTCGCTCTAATAAAATTACATGGTCATTGCTATTTTTTTTAAATACGTGTACTCAAAGATATGCAAAAATCTAATAATAATAATAATAATAATAATAATAATAATAATAATACAGACAATTTTATGTGAAAATTCAAAGGTGTCGTTCTGTAGGTAAGAAATTTTCTTTCACTCTAAATTATTTCATTCATATAGTATGAACAGATTTAATTTTATTTTGGGTAACGAGCGAAAACAGTCAAATCGCTAATTTGACATGCATTTGTACGAAAACTATGGAACCAAAAACATTTCACTTGTTGGAAATTACTATAAATGTAACGTGTAAAAGTTGGATAGTATATGATACGACTGTAAAATTTCGAATTTTTTTAGTGCAGAGCGCTTTTAAGACAAGGTAATCCCGCCAGTCACAATGTGACACACCATTTACGATGTGTAATTTTCTTCTATGATTACCAAAACATATCGAGATAATCACTTTTCAGTAATAGCATTGAGTGGTAATAGCCTACGGCAGGTTGCCACTAGCGATGTAACAATACGTTTCCGACATCGTGTTTATACGAAATATTTCTCGTCACACTGACTTGTACACTCAGTGCTACTACCAACACTACAGCGTTGTAAATATAATTTTAAAACAACCTGTACAAACGCAGTCATTTCTAAGTCATGCTGGCTACAATTACCTGTAATATTGCAGTGATGATTCAGTGTTGAAATCTGTGTAATCGGAAGGAACGCGATCGCTACTTTGGGAGTATATTCCGTAACTTCACATCTGGTGAAGATCGTCACTGTGACTGACTTTATATCGTCTTCTATAACACCTCTCTTTACCAGAAAATCAATATGTTTGGCAACACTGCATGCTGTGCTCTTGTAAACCGTCATACAAATATTATATATTTTTAGTTCTCACGGAGTGTTTTAAGTACATTTTACTTACTTTTGTTTAAAATTATTATACAACTTATATATATATATATATATATATATATATATATATATATATATATATATATATATATATATATATATATATATATATATATATATATATATATATATATATATATATATATATATGTATATAAGATTTCCGATTAAATTTTACGAAATCAATTTCATCCATATTTAAAAGCAGTAGTTTCTAGTAGGAAATTAGTGTATTCCACTGAGAAGAAATAGTAGTAACTTAGAAGGTGTATTAGTGTATATCTCTACCAAGAGGTAGCAGCACACATACTGCATTAACCTTGTTGGCGGCAATAAAAGTTCATATACACAGCTGTAATATAACAAACGTATTACTTTTTTTAAGGAATACAAAATAATGTAATTAGGTTTCCTCAGCTACATTTTATTGTATTCGTTTCCCTTCAAGGGTGATTGTAGGACGACTTAAAAATGTCGCCTATTTTCAAGCGAGAGTATCGAGGCCTTGAAACATAATATTTATGTAAAGAGGGTCACGAGACTTTTGGGACACAGTCACGGCACCATTTTTAATTGCACAATATGACTTCTCGTTATGAATAAACTTACGCTGTAGCTGTCTTTATACAGAGATCGTATATGAGACTGGCCAAGTTAGAGAACAGGCTTCCTGGAAGTGTGCAAGCTGTGAGGACTGCTGTAGCTTGCTCAACACTTGTCCCGTAGTCTTTAAGCGCAAGGCACTCAACAATCACCTCAAGGACTACTCTGAGCAGAGCATGGGACATACGAAGACAATGCTAGGAACGACACATGAAATATCCGAGTATTCACAAGTCAGCATAACAAATGAATGGGTTTAGCCAACTTTATTGAGCAATTTGCAAGTGACTGATTCAAAAGCACGAAATTTCTACGTCAGAGATAGTGCCACGAATCATTCGGAAAAAAATTTCGTTCGTAATGAGAGGGCGCGGTGGCCGAGAGGTCAGACCTCTCGCCTCCCACTAAGGCGATCCGGGTTCGATTCCCCGGATTTTCGCATGTGGGAGTCGTGCCGGACGATACCGCTGGTTGGCGGGTTTTCTCGGGGATCTCCCGTTTCCCCCGCCCATTCAATCCGGTGCTGCTCCATACTCACCTCATATCACCCTTCAGCAGCGCAAAAGACCTCTATGTTAAGCGCTGACCAAAAATATCTCACTCACCCACTCGTGCGTAATGATGGCAAGAATTGTAGAGTGGAAATTCTATATTATCTAAGTGCTAAAAGAGATAGAATTCAGTTTATTACATCAAAATTAACTATGTGCCAATGTCTATGTTTTGCCGTGATAGCTTAGTTCTAATAATTTTCCTAATAGTTTTTATGATCGTCGAAAATTTTTTTGTATGTCTCATATGTACGCATGCTGTTGCAGTGCTGTTTTTTCGTTTTTCTCAAAAACATATTTTTGGAACTTAGATCGTTTAGAATTTCCACTCTTCAGTTGTTGCCTGGGAATTTTTTTGCGTATTGCAATATTCAATTAATGCCTGTACCATTGATTTATGAACTACGCTCTATAAAACATTCCTCAATCACAAAATGTATTCCAGAAAACACTTAAACTTCACACACAGGGCATGCGGCAACCAGGACAATAGGTAAGTGTACAGTAACAGCGAGATGAAGGAAGTAGAGGTAGTATTGTGTTCTGAGCTGATAGTTATCAACTAGTAAGTGTATAATACTAGTTACGTCACAGCTCTGGCTGACGAACACTCGTTGTTGCTTGACACGTGTAGACTGTAGCCTCGAGAAGTACCGTGTTAGACTAAACAATTTATGTTTATGGCGAATGTCTGACTGGCGCTAGAACTGCGTACAGCGTGTTCAGAGACCAGTAAACGTGTGTCCACAATTATTATCTACGAAAACACACTTCAGACTAACTGTGTCATTTAACACATCGTAACGGTTTATTGTAGTAAAACATTTTTGCTATCTAATATGACTACTCGTTACTTAAAACTCTACTTTAAAACAAATTTTAATGGTGTATGTGTTTAATAATGGAAGAGTTAACGGTACATGTTAACAAACCACACATTTTAACATAAACTGTAATACATATACGATAAGAGACAACTCCACCCATCTTAATTATTGTACACTACATTTGGGCTGCCACGGACATGCACATGTTTAGTGTAGTACTCGTTCTTTATTCAGCAGTTCAACGAACATAATAAAATATTCATTTTGTTCCACTTGCACATTTGTAAAAAAAAAAAAAAACACAAATTCAGGAAGGTACAAAGTGTTGGTTATGGTTATGTGAACTATTTAAGATACGGCACATGGTATTTACAGTGAACGTCCACCATCTTCAGTGCGGCGTGGCGGGATATAGCAAACACTCATGTACGCAGGGTTGCCTAAGCGCTAGGCTGTGTATCACCACACCCAAACTTCACATGCGTTTTGCACGAAAACCATGCGTCCCAGACAGTCGCTACAAGAAAGAGGGCTTTTTTTTATTACTAAGGTCACATAACCCAACAACCCACGTTTAAATGTCAGAATATCCTGATGTTAAAAAGTTAACAATTTAAGTGCGGCCACGTCTTTTATTGTCGTAAGGGTTGAAGGTATCAACTGGCGTTTATTGTTGTGTTTGTTGGAAGTAATATCCTGAGTTGTGTCAGTTTACGTCGATCAGTATTCGGTTCGTGTGTAAAATAAAATTTTAAAATTTGATTTTGAAAGGCGAATTAATATCTTAACATTACCGTTACGCACAAAGTGTCATATATAAAATATTTCCTGCTTTATTTTTCATTTTTTCGCAACGAATCACCTGCCGGAGTTGGAGTTGGTCGGTGGTGATATATGTATGTGTGTGTGTGTGTGTGTGTGTGTGTGTGTGTGTGTGTGTGTGTGTGTGTGTGTGTATATATATATATATATATATATATATATATATATATATATATATATATATATTTAATTCTAAAAGGGAGAAAGGGAGCAGATAAAGTAAAACCATCACATATATTTGCTGAGAGTAATTTTGTGTAGTCTAATTTTTCCCACCCCCCTCCTTCTAACAAATGACAGTCTGTAAGGGAAGAATTTGGTTAAGTAGTCATTTTTAGTAAATTTAAAGAAAAAATTTCCTTCCATTAATCCCAAAAGCCAATTCGACTGACAAATTCAATTGATGTTACGCTTTAAACTTACAACAAAATCATAAATCGCGACATTGCTTGAAGGAGAAGTGCACAGGAAGTATCAATTTTTAACCCTCGACGCAAAAAGAGGGATGTTATCAGTTTGAAGTGTATCTGTGTGTCTGTCTGTGGCATCGTAGCTACTAAGCGAATATACCGATTTTGATGCGTTTTTTTTTTGTTTGAAAGCTGATGTGATCGAGATAGTTCTTAGCTATGATTCAAGGAAATCTGTTCAGCTGTTTAAAGATAATGAGCTATTTTCTAGTTTTTTTTTTTTTTTTTTGTTCCGTCAATGTGAGCAATTCTACTGGTCTGGTCGATTTGAAATGTAGTACTCTGTGAATCGATTTTTTTAAATTTGTTATTTAAGTCTTAGCTTGTTTTAATAATTTTTGTACTTGTACGAGATAAGATTTGACTTGCAAACATATATTTTGACTATTTTTTTCTGTAATGGAAGATTTTTTTAGCGTTCGTAGTTTTTGTATAATGACATGTCGAAGATCGAATTAGCACAAAACGGTTTCATGCGCAATAGAAAAATTGACTTACAGAAATGAAATAATTAACACCGAAGAACAGTTCCACGGGATAGGTCACTACTTATGTATAAAAACTGTATTTTTTTTTATAATTTTAAAAAAGTGCAGAAAGTTGGTAATTTTTAATCTCAACTCAGCATTAAAAACAAATTCAATACGGTTTTTATACATATCATGACGTTGCCGTTTACACGGTTCTTTAGTGTGAATTCTTTCATTTCTGTATGTTATGTTAGTTTTGCTTTCTAACATATAACCGTCTGAGAAGAAAATTTGAACTCTTGACATGACACTATACAAAACCAACGAAAGCAAGAAAAATTAATTACAGAAAAAAATTCACAATATATGTTTAGACCAACCATATCTCATACAAATATAACAATTATCAAAACAATTGCAATTCTTGATAAAGTCCCCCCTTAAGCGACCTCCCTACCTGCGCTTGAAACGCGTTGCAGCGAGTTGCGAATATTCTTCTTTAACGAAACTATTAAAGGTGCTTTATATTTGTACATCTACAAAAAGAACACACATTTCAAACTGTGTCGCTATAGTTTCGAAAATTCTGCACGTTTATTTAAAACAACATTTATGGGCGCCTCAAAATGGCAAAAAAATGGCTTTTCTAGACTGCCGTATCTGGAAAAATAACAACCTGATTCGAAAAACACGACTATAGAAACAATCGTTAGACTTTGAACTATGCTGGCCACAAATAAAACAACGTGGTCACCGCTTATAGTCCCATAGGAACAATGATAACAGTAAAGAACTGCACGCCAGCTGAGTGGCTTGCACGGAGAGGCGATAATACATTACAATCGTCGGTTAGTGGCAACCTTACCGCTCCTGCCTCACACACACAAACGTAGCCTATCTAGTGAGGCCCGTCAAGAGTCAGTGTTACTAAGTATGCCGATTTTTCCTTAATTTCTTGCTGACTGTCGTTTTGGCAAGATTTATTTTAAAATATGTCAACAGGAACTTAGGTGTATTAACGTATTCATATATGGAATGTGAGAATACAGGAAAAGCTCAACTTTCTTCCTGCGCGGTTCGTCAGGGGAGGAGGGGGGGGGGGGAATCAAGTCTTCTGATTTATGGACTACCCGGACCTACATGGAAAATGTACGTGTGAACAAGACTTAACGACTTGCGAGGTCAGCTGGTGAGAGTTGATCGTGTCAAGGGAATGATGATAGGTGATGGGACAGGGAGGGGGAGGGGGGAGGGGAGGCAGGGAAATGCATACACGCACGCCAGAAGCGATACAACCGCGTTCTCACGACTTGCCGAGATACGCGTTGCCAACTTAAACAGCTTTCATCGATACTACATATGACGGCATTTCGCTAACTATAGGCGTTCGGAGACTAGCAAATTTCCCAGTGGCTTACAACATGACTTAGATTTGGCTATTATATTTTACACTTCTTATTATTTCGCTTTCTTGTCAGTTTGTTTGTAAGTTCGGCAACAATGAGCTAGAGACTTGGAACTTTAAACATATATCAGAACTTTACGACAATGTTATATATGAGGGAAAATTTTGAGAAGTAATTAAATAAATAAAATGTAATTCTTGATGCACGTTTTCAAAACATATGATCGTAAAAATTAACACCCACACAAGACCAAAAAACAGAAAATATAATTCAATAAAAATATTTTTATGTATAAAGTTTTTGTACGGACTAAAAAAGTATGAAATAATTTCTTTGATGAAAAAACTAAGATTTAGTAAAAAAAGGTAGGGGGAGGGGCTGCAATGGATAATTGATGCATGATTAGTTCATTTAAATCACTAACAATTTTATTGTACTGTACGTGTTACGAAGTGTTGTATTTTTTTCTCAAAGACAGTTCTCTCTACACTTCTTACTACAATCTATTACATACGCCCCACGATTTTCGTTTTAATCTTAGAATTATTTACATAGGAGAAAATATTTTATATTTTTTAGTTGTTTTTTTTAACGTGGTATATTAAAATTGTTTTTATTTAATATTATCAGCTTTAAAACTCACTATCGAAAAAAAAAAATTCAAACTTAAAGAACAGGAACATGATGAATATAGTAAAATTTTATGGCACAATTTTTCATTACTTGTAGCATTAAGTAACTTTACAGGATGGTTGTTAACCAATCAGATGTAGGTAGCATTAGTAACTTTTAGATTGCACGGTTGGTAACTCTGATCGAGATCTTCCTTTGTTTCAGGGATGGAATGAGATGGACTCGGGATACAGCGAGGTCACGCACAAGCTAAACACCCCCTCCCCCCACATTTTCCCAAGAGACAACATACAAGCCAATCAACCATGAGAGAATAAACCATCATCTACAGCATTGTATAAGTTGGCTTCATATCTCCTCTAGTTTACCTAACCTACCCTGGCTGTACGCAATAATCCGCAGAGACTGTGCGAGAATTCTTGCTACAATATAATAAATGCATTGTGGTATTTTGCTGATCAGTATGCACTCATTACCCTGCATATTTCCCAAATATGTTTTCTGAAATAATTATTCACGGAAATTAATTACGTTTTAGCATTACTTGACACTTTATGGAAAAGTTAAATAGAGCAAACGTATTTTGCGCATTATCAAAAACAGTTGCGAGTTTATAAAAGTGTTTAACACACAATACTATTTTAACTAAAAAAGTAACAAATAATAAATAAATAGAAATAACAAAATGCACTAAGTTAAAAAGAATATTCAACGTAAATTTTATTTTATTATTTTTGTCTTGCAAGCCCGGAGTTATAAATCTCGCTTGAGACTACTACTCTCAACACCATTACGTGCAAAAATGTATACGAAATGTATGAAGTCCTGTAAAGTTGTGGCACATCGGGGAAATCAGTTCAGAACTGTAAACCAATTTAATACGTTTACTAACTGCAAAAAAAAAAAAAACTTATTATAAAGTTATCTCGCTGCATTTACTTAAGTGGTTCCGTATATTATGATCTTAACACGCCCAACAAACGTAAATAAACCCTGATACTCCCCCCACCCCCCATAAATTATTCAACCTGAAACAATTATCACAAAAATTTAACCCGTAAAAAATGAACTGGAGTCAATTAACGCAAAACAATTAATAAAAAACACAAATAATTTATACCAAAATATTAAAAAAAAACCAACCCGAAAAGAATAACAACACAAAAATTCAAGAAAAAAATCAACGAAAAACTTCAAAGAAAAAATTAAATTAAAAAAATAAACAATAAATTAACGAAAAAACTAAGATAAATAGGTTTAACTAAAAAACTATGAACAACTCTAACAAAAATAATTATGCAAGATTTTTATTGAAATGTGTTAATTTACTTGAAAAGGTTCTTGTATATTTGTGTATTTTCACTAACCCCACTAACGCCATAAATATTTTAATAAGTAAGTCTTGTTCATAATTTATCTTACGGTCTTACATAGAACTAAACTATTATAATTAATAATTATACTGATTATTAAGTCGATAGCATATTAAATACAACAAAGTGAAAGAAAGCGCAATAATATTTTAGGCTTATTTATGCCTGAGTTATAAAATGTTGCTGCACATATTATTTTCTATTTCAAGAGAAAAAAAGCAACAAAAAACTGTCAAATTTTATTTATTTAGCAACTAACGTTATATCTTTATATACTATGAATTTTAAGCAGGGCTGTGAAATATTTTGCAATAAATGGCGGTGCTATAGTTTGCGATAATAATCTGTGCGATATTTTGGGGTGCACTGCGGAGCAACATTCTGAGATCTATCGCAATGCTATATTTTGATATGCATTACAGTGCGATATTCTACGACAAATATGGGTGAGATATTTTGTTTTAATTGTTGGTCTAATATTTGCGATGCATCAAAGCGAGATATTTCGAGATCTAGGGATGTGCGATATTTCGAGAATTATCGCAGTGCGATGTTTTGAAAACTATAGCAATGCTATATTTTCAGATGCTGCAGTGTTTCGGGACGCTGGCGTTTTTAGCGATATCGCGATATTTTACAGCCCTACTTTTTTTTTTTGCAAATACTACAATATTGAGCGATTCCAAGGTTTCTTTTCAGGTCAAATTAGTTGACGGTGTCGTTTATCGAACAAGAATCTATCGTTGTGGGCACCATACATAAGTACCATGCCGCCAGTGTTGCCAAATTATTCTTCCAACTACAGCTTCTCGTTGTTGAAGATTATTGTTCGGCTGGATGTAGGCTACTATATAGGCGCTGGAGTTAATATTTGGTGGGGTGACAGTATGTCTAGTGCTAATATGCCAATTACCGCTTTTAAACAGGGGAGGGGAGGGTTCAGGGGTTCTCCCCCAGGAAAAGGAAAATTCCGTTTTCAAAACACAGAATAAGGGCTATTTAAGCAGTTCTTACATACAAACGTTGAATGTACCACTAGTATAAATATTAATATTTTTATTAGATAATTTTTAAAAACATTTTTGAGGGAGCAATCTTTCTTAATATGAGGGGGGGGAGGTGCTGACCCACCCCCTTCCCTCGCCAGACGGTTTTCAAATGCTGTTTGGACAAGATCTATTTTGTAATATATATAATAAACTGTGATACCTGTTAGTGATGATTCCGTTGTTTTTAAGTGATATACTTAACAATGAAAATTTTATTTCTTAACTTTTTTTTAAATTTATATTTTGTACCCATAATGAACTAGCTCTTGTCCGCGATTTCTTTTGCGTGGTTTTCAATGTGGTTCATCTTTGAACAGTGTGCACAGTCTCAGTACTCCAAATTATCGTAAGTAAGCCGTAAACGTATGTATATCTATGTTGAATCCCTTTTGAAAAACTAAATATTTGAAAAAAATTCCAAATACGATTTTTTTAAATTAAATTTCTTCCCGTACTTTAAATTTCGTGTAAATATAATTAATACTATAAAAAGTAATAAATTACGCTAGTCTATTTTTTAAATTCAGAAACACAACATATCTGAAAATTCTAAATGGTACAATATGGTGTCATAACTGTTTAGGAACATTTTAAAAGAATAACATTTTTCGCTAAATTCCTGGCTACCCCGTTCTACCCCCTACTTCACCCATATACATTTTTTTTGTCAGAAACCTTCGCAAGTGCACGCACAACTAACCAAGCTTCATAGCTATTGGATGAATGGTATAGGAACACATACGTTATAGCCTGTTAGTTGTTTACAGACCGGTAGACCTGCTAGTTTTCGTATGAAGCTTCTAGTTACAATCTTGTCCTATTGTTGGTACGATTGTACAACACAAGTCATTGTCTGCGGCGCAGAGCGAGTATGCGGTTGAGCTTAGCAAAGCAGTTTTACCAACAACCAACGTACCACGCAGCTCATAGCCAGGTTGGCAAACTGCTGACGCATACAAGAATTTCGACACATTTACAAACTCGCTCCCATCGAGTTACAGCGCAAGTGGGACACATTATTGTTACCGTAAACGTTCTTTTCTTGTAAAAAGCACGTGTCTGTTTGAAAGAAGTCGCTCAGCTTGGGAACTCCTGAAATAAGCATTTGCGTGAGCTAGATTTTCTCAGAAACTAATGTACTTGTTTGTAAGTTTAACAAATTTTCAAATATAAGTTAATTAGAAAAAGAATATTAAGTAACATCAGTTTTGTATAGATTTTGTATCTAAGAATAAAAAAAAATACCTTACATAAATTACGACTAGAACAACTAATTTTGGCGATAAGAATTTAGCACGAACTTGCTTCAAAGCCCTTTGTGGTGCACAATGCAGCTCTTTGCTTCAAGGACGTATTTCTCTTTTCTCTCGTCGTCTGGGGCTTGTACCCACAAATCACAGTCGAGTGATGCTGCAATAACCTTATTCAGAGCTGCAGATGTGCACGTAAGGCATTGAAACATAGTGAGGCAAACATATTTTTGCGAAAACTTACGATCCCTGCCAACATCACAGACTATGTAGTAATACAGACGTGAGATGGCGTGGCGGCTTATTTGATTCGTGCGAACTTCTCTCATTGGCTGCCCGAGGTTGTTGATACCAACCCCGTGTATGTTTGGCTCCTGCGTGTTACTACAGGTTTCCTACTGGCCTGGCTGCCGGCTAGCAGCACTGTAAAAAAATGTTCCTAAAATGTTTAGGAAATAATTAATCTAAACGCAGTACGAGACAGTTACTATACTTCCGCCTTGTAAGTATGCAAACTATTACATTTGTTACAATACAAGTCATGTGTACATTTGACTGTTTTATGAGTAGTTTAGGATTGCTACCATGGATATCTGGGAAACAATTCTGCCATACCTACTTTCTTAGAACTCCTATACGCACGTCTGGCAAAAACACAAACTATTTTTTAGAGTGAGGACAGCCACCTTATGCTGATTGGCGGCACAAGTTTCCGCCATGTTGCTGGTCAGCGAAGCCATTTTCCTGGCGTGCGTAATTTAGGCTGTGTCTAAACTCGTTGAAAGAGTACTCTCTCGCCTACACTTGTCGTCACAGAGAGTACTTTCTAGTGTCCCAACTCAAAGGGAGAGTGTGCAAGAGAGTGAACGACGATGTTCCCTCGCTGATCACTCTGTTGTTTACTGTGTGGCAGCCATATTGATTGCCTCGGCGTCGAGGGCACAACAACGGATTGAGACACGGCCTAAGTCTGCCGTCCTGACGGCTATTTCACGTCTGCATTACTAAATATTCTGTGTCGGTGCGCTGTATCGTGGGAAGGCCCAGAGCCGATAACGACACGGAGTGTGTTCGTGCGAGCAAATGGCCAACAATAACACGAACTGTGCACGTGTGTAGTAGCAGAACGTGAGCAGACAGCATATGACTGCGACAACAGCTGTGGCTGTGGGTGCTACAGGGAGCGACGCGTTAACATCGTCCTTCTAGCCGCGAACATGGCGCAGGGACACACATGCTGGCGAGATAACTCTGTTGACTCTCGACCGTGTTCAATCTCGGTTATCTCTACTTGTCGCTACGCCCTTCGGCACTGCGCCCGCCACTAACACCCCCACACACACCTTCCCTACTGACATTTCCAACCCTCTCAACCTGGTAATACCAGTCACCACCAGGCAATATCCACAGCGAACACGTTAGCACACGATTACTTCTGGGATTCATTCCACGTCAATAACGTCAACTTCTCTGCCACGTCTGTGATTACAAGACAGCTCTTTTCACACATCTTATTAAGGCCGTTCTAGTTGGGGGAGGGGGGGGGTTATCATAATTTTATATTTTTATTATGAAATAGCGTTAGTTTTGTAGAGCTTACTTGCGAGTACATTTTCCTCTAAAAAAAATTAGCTCAACCACATTTCCCATAATAACACTTCAAAGTCAAAATTTTCACGTTTTTAATTCTTATAAGCCGCAAAAACCAAAGAATATAAATTAATCAAAAAGTTCACACTGAAACTAAATGTCACGCGCAACTGCTTGACTTATTTTAAATTTAAAACCCATTAAACATTATTTTTATATTTTTCAAAAATCAAATTTTCGCAATCAATGAAGAACATAATACACATAAAATTTACTTAATTCCTCGAGATATTTATATTACTTATGCGATTCACAATTAGTTGTCACAGGTGGAACGATGTTGAGTAACGAAATTATTGTTTTCATTTCTCCGGTAAAATTATTTTATAGTTGTACTACAATTTCATATTTGATTCCGTATACCTTTAGATTCCAACTTTGTAATTACCATAAAAGAGAACCAAGTTGATTTTGATCTTTCCCTTTTGAAGTTGACGTAAAAATAATACATTATAGCGAGCTTACTTAACAAAAATATTTCTCATAAACTTTAAACTATATCTAAATTATACAAATTAAAAAGTGCTGATAAAAACGTCACTGTATGACAACAATACACAGCGTGCACCAGTCCTCTGAAGTATATAAAATAACATTTAAGGGTACGTTATGCAGAGTAAGGCATGGAATGAACCTTCAAATGGTCGTTTCTGTGAAAGTATTTTGCGTGTTTGAGCCCTACAGGTGCGGGAGCAATAAGGACGAGACAACACGCGCATCGCGCCTCACACTAGCCTCTAGGTGCAGTTCACAGAAAATTACGCGCAGTCTTCTCGCCGACAACGTGCCTATATGAGGAATTCAGTGGTGATACTATCATTTTATGACGTCATAGTAAAGGTATATTGCAAACGCTAACATATTTTTTAATATTCAGGGGAAAGATTTTCAATCTATAAAGGAGCGCAAAACATCCAGTAGGCCCTAGCTATTTTCGACCTCTAGATAACATGCTTTAATTAACAGTAATGCACTTAAAATATGTCTACACTTGTGTTAAGGTATTTGAATGCTATTTCTAAGCAGACATCACTCATGTGTGGTGAATAGTGTTCGAATAATCTGGTAACGGCCGAAGCTCTGCACACAGCTCAGCGGCATGGACAGACGGCCCCCTTAAGGCGATGATCTTCCATTTATTTCAAACAATTTCAAATAACGCGAATATTTTTTAACCAAATGTATTTGAAAAAATTTGAAACTGTGTACTGTCATATGATACACAATTTTGGCAGAGCGTTTTTCAAAACAATGTCCCGTTTACTAGCAAAAAAATTATTTTGCTTAGTTTTGGCAACAAAATATGTAATATGTCAGGGGCAAAAATCTAAAAATCTGTTTGGTATATTGCAAGAGAAAAATTCAGCTACAAACGATGATATATTAGTGTTAAAATTGTAAGATGAATTTTTGATAGCCTATACCGGTATGTATTAGTTCACGTTAAAAAAAACCATTCTGAAAACCACTGCAAAACTAAAGAGCGAGACCTTAAAAAGCTGTTATTATGAAAATTCTGACTGGTTTGCACCAAGGTTTTTGGCGAAACAAAGTAAAAACTTTTCGGTAGTCTACCTCCAAGCACTTTCTCAGCTCCACGAGGCGGCCGCCTTTGCTAGACGCAATGTACAGTAAACTAAAATGTTTAAAAACGCAACTACCTCATAGGAAAATACCTCATTTAGTACTGTAAAATTATTTTTAATAAAACGACAAACGGTAATGTATTTAATTGAAATTACTGCGAGACTACAGTCAAATGTGGATAGTTTGACTACAAGGCTTCTTGCAGCAAACTTGCGAAAAGTAAACAGCAATCCTAGGCAATAGTTTTAGGCAACGTTTTAAACAAAATTGTTTCCAGTGTTACGAACTTCTGAGGCACAATCTCTGACGCCGGAACTACGTGCATTTAACTGCGGCGCAAGAGATCACGCATAACTAGAGACATGAACTTTTCGCGAAAAGAAATTTGCCTCACTTTGTGTCAGTGACTTGTGTGCACGTCTGCAGACTTGCTTCACGGTCAGAGATTGGATGTTTTAACATTCGTGTGTCGTGGGGTTTTACACGCAAATCACAGACGTGTAGTGTTACAGTAACCTTATTGTGATTGGTACAGTCAAATGAGAAACGTCGCAGTTCAAAGGCACGCTGCCAATATCTATGAAGCAGAACTGCAGACGTGCACATAAGGTACTGGAACAAAGTGGGGCAAAATTCTTTTCGCGAAAAGTTCATGTCTCTACGCATAACGAATTAGTAATTCTGGATAAATATTTATTCATAAAGTTGGCAAATACCATTATCTAGGATTGTCATTGAGTATTTTATCCATATTGGCTTCGAAAAAAAGCGTAGAAATCAATTGATGTTTTCAGCGTTTATTTATCTACCACGCACTCTTAAGGTGGATCCACAATTGATAACATATCAGTAAGCATAGAACATAGGTCGTATTGTGAATTAATTTTCACAAGGTGTCTAGTCGTGCACAATTTCTACTGTTATGTGGTATGTTTTTTTTTAATTGTGAACCAACCTTTAAGTATTTAAACTGTTAAGTTTGATGTATTCAGATAACGTCTGCCATTTCTTCACCAAATGTTAACCCTGCAGACAAAGTAGCCATATTTGACGGTAGACTTTTCTGTGTCATTTGTAAAATTGTGCATAGACTATATATACAAGGTATAAGTTCGAGTGTGGCGGCAGGCACGTATGGATGAAGGAGCACGATGGTGAGATGACGGGAAGCAAGCTCGGACAAGGCTCCCAGAATAGTGGCGGATGTTAGGTTTACCTCCAGTCGCCTCGCCAACACCCAGCTAGCCTCTACAGCGTCAACAAATACTGCTGACGGCGTCTTCCACTGTAGCGTGCCCGAGAACATCAAGACAACTAGCCTAGTTGGCAACACTGCCTTCGTCTCTACTATCATTATACCCTTACCTACGTACAGTACGTCATTGTTCTGGGGAGGAAGCGGTGGCCGAGTGTCAGATCACTCGCCTCCCACCAGGGCGATCCGGGTTCGATTCTCGGCGGGGCCGTTCCCCGGATTTTCGCATGAGGGACTTGTGACGGACGATGTCGCTGGTCGGCGGGTATTCTCAGGGATCTCCCGTTTCCACCCGCCCTTCTCATCCCGGCGCCTCTCCATTATAGATTCTGAGTTCAAGTTATTCTCCAGAGCAAGCAGATAGCGACGAGCGCCCAGTTGTAAGTTCGCATCCTATGTGAGATACCTTGGCTCTCGTGGTATCCTCCTTGTACGATATAGATATTTAGTGGCGTGAAATATGCACGACCAGTTACACGGGGGTAGCATAAGATCGGGGAGAGGTAGTCAGCTGAAATTAGCCGGCCGCCATACTGCTTTAAGACTGTTCAAGTACGGTAAAATTACAATTTTATATTTTTATGAAATATTGTTAGTTTTGTAGACGATACTTGTGAGTGCATTTTACTGTTACGAAACAATTTTATCTCTCATAGTTTTCTCATAACGGGGTGTCAAAAGTCAATTTGCTTGTTACGCTGCCATGCAAATAGTAAAAAACCAACAGATCTACAGTCATTTGGGGCGAGTCAGGGAAAATTTGTACCAACAGCCTAGTTTAATTTCAAATTACATATCTAAGCTTTTATGAATACGACTGTGTTCCTGATGAATAAATTTGATAATAATGAAGTCTACGTAAAGGTTGAAGGCCCAAAAGCGATTGTATAATAGAAAATTAGTGGTACAAAGCTACCCCAAATGACTGTACTTAAAATAATTCACTGACACTCCATAGTCTATGCAATAAAACGTTAAATAACCCACAACGTAATATTTTGAATTTAAAAAATATCGTGAAAGTACAGAACAAGTTTGCAAATTCAGCAATTTCTTTAAAATACAAAAACCGTTCACGGGAATTTTTCAAATGTTTTATTACGTAATTCGTAGTAAGTTATTTCACTGAGAATTATTTCACGTACGTCAGTCAACTGGTTTTCACTATTTGCATGGCAGCAGAACATGTAAATTTCGACTTTGACGCACCGTTATGAGAAAACTACGCCAACTAAATTGTTTCGTAAGAGAAAACTGCACTCACAAGTATCGTCTGCAAAACTAACACAATTTCATGCAGACATAACATTTTGTTTTTTTGGCACTTGAACACCCTTAACCTCATAAGTACACAACAGACTGGTATTTTTGAGGGTAAATGAATGTATTATACTCTTATAAATTGATGCGTTAGGTTGGAAATTCTATATTTTATCCCTATTCACACACCTAATTACTATTTCCTCAATTTTAGTATTTACTTACTTATGGCCGTTAAAATAATTTCATACAGCAAGCAACACAAAAATCAAAATGTTTTCCTATTGATAGGGCCCCGATTTTGTCGCGAAAAGATTTTTGCCCCACTTTGTTTCAGTGACTCACGTGCACATCGGCAGTTCTGTTTCAAGGTTATTGGCAGCGTGTCTATGTTCAGACACGTTTCTCATTTGACTGCACCAATCAGAATAAGATTATTGTGAGTCTGTACGTCTATAATTTGCCAAGGCAAGTGAGAGTAATATCATCCAATCACAGACGATGTAGCAGAGCTGCAGATGTGCACATGACGCATCGAAACCAAATGTTGCAAAAATCTTTTCGCCATAAAATCGTGGCTCTACCTATTGACTGAACTAGTGCAGTAACATCGCTATTGTGTGCATGTAAACAAGTCAGCCATATTGGTCATAGCCACGTCAAGTGTTTGTATGGTCACACTTCTGGGGACAAATGCTCCATCTGGACCCTTGTAACATCTTTGACCACGTAGCACTTCTCACGTCACGATTACAAGAACGAAAGTCACGGTTCCTGGCTGCGACTGGTGCAGATGGCGTTAACCTAGTTCCCGCCAGCCCACAACTGACATCGATCAACGAGCTCCCTAGTTAACTGCGGCCATTACAGCTGCAGCCATTACTGAGGAAATTAACCTGCACCACGACCAGGTGATTTTTTTTCTCTTCCACGACAAGGATATAAATGTACATCGATTTACGAGCTATTAACACCAGACGGCATAACACGCTTTCACAACACTAAAAGGAGGCGGGAGTAACTAATGAGGATATTCCTTTTCCTAGGCTGAGGAATAGAACTGCCACGCTGGTGTCGGAACAGTTTTCAACTGAGATGGGAATATATATATATATATATATATATATATATATATATATATATATATATATATATATATATATATATATATATAGGCCTAAAGTGGGAGGGGTTAAGAGATGTTCGTGTCTGGAAAATATCTAGGTCCAATGTGTTCTTTTTGAAAAGCATTTTAAGCTAAATAAAAGTATACTAATAAGTGGAATTAAATAATGGGTACACCAAAAAATAATACACAAAATTATTAGAGAACTCACTAACAGAAACAATTAAATCAATGCAAATATCTGTATTCAGACTGGGAAATTCAATATTGTAGAAAATAACTATTAGTATTTATTATCAGGCGCTAAAAAAAGAACACGACTGCAGGTCGCAAGGATTACTGTTAACAAAAGAAAAAGAGGAGGGTGATATATCGCATCGATGACCAACCCCCTCCCCCCCGGATCATTCGACATTGAATGGTCGAAAGATAAATTAAATAAATTAATGAATATCGAGAAGGTAGCGAACCCGAGAGGCAGACTTTCAACGCTGGAAAAAACGTATTGGTCGTCACAAAATATTTTGTCATAATGGACCATACCAAAATTATTTTTCTGGTGAATACCAATTTTTTATCTGCCTCCAATAGAGGTTTGCAGTGACTGCAAAAAAAAAAAAAAACCTTTTTAAACTACTACAAAAAAAAAACTTTGTTGAGAGCTATATTGAGGAAACACTTACTGGCCAGCACGAAACTGTGAACCTAAGAAACTTCAGACGTCTCCTGTTCCCTGAGAGATGACAAAGCGCAAGTGATTTTTAGATATAAACAACTTGTTTCAATGCCTTACGTGCACATCTGTACCTCTGCTTCCTGGTTGTTGGTAGTACAGTATATATAAGAGCAGAGGCGTGGCTCATCTGACAGCACCAACAAGAACAAGATCAGCTGCTGTCAGCCGTGTACGCGTATAGTGTTGGAGGATAGCCTCCTGTCCAGTAAACATACCAATTATTCCTGTCTCTAGTTACAACGTCTCAAGAGCCTTAAAGGGAGTGTTAGACATTTTATTGTATTTTCAATTTTTTTTTTAGCAATAACAGCTATTCAAACTGAATCAGGAATTTGCAAAAGGGACCAAGTCCAAGTGAGTAGATTGCTGGGAGACAAAAAAACTTATTGTGGATCTGGGAGTGAAACAGGTCACCAATAATGGATAACTTGAAAGTATAGTGCGTGTTAAATAATATGAAACATAACTGTCAGTGACACGCATTTATGTTTTATTTTTTAGAAATGAATAATGTTATTGGAATTGACGCCTTTTAAAAAATAAATAGCGTTATTTCTAACAATGGCACATAAAACATAATTCCTTGAGTATATTAGTGCAATGTTGGTATAATCTAGTGAAAAACTAATAATATGATACATAGAAACATATTTTGCAAACACAACACCCCCCCGTACCTTTTACCGATAAAGCAGTGTTATGTATTACACAATCAGGTAAGCATAATGTCTTTGGTGTAGATTACTGGAACCTTATTTTTTCTATGACTGGAACCTTAGTATATGCCAGTGAAAAAAACTACTAAGCCACAGTGAAAATTATTATTCAACTACAATCATGTAAGTCAAACAACATAATGCGCTATTGGCATTCATAGACTAGTCCATTTAACGTATTTCTTGTATAGGACTGGGTTTCTATTACTGTTGACAGCCAAGATAATGCTTTGGAGAGTCGAAATATCGTATAACCTGAATTTGCTAAAAAAGTGGACTTGGTCCCTTTTGCAAATTCACGATTCAAATGTATTTGTATTATCAAAAATTATCTCTTCGACAAAGCATACGATATATTCTTGGTACTGCCCGACAATAATAATGATGGAATATTTCATTAATTTGTCATGCAGACTATTTGCAAGAGAATACTTGAAAGTTAACCTATAATTCTCTTGCAATGATTCTTAATGCCAAATTAACAAACTAGTCCATTATTATTTATGTCACACAGTTTACCAACAATATATCCTTGGCTTTATAGGAGAGAAAATTTTGATAATACAATTACAGTATATATTATGGCTCAAAAAATAAATACAATAAAAATGTCAAACACTCCCCGTTAAGGAGTGTCCCAAGATAATTGAGACCTGGATATCAGCCAACGGATGTACACTGAGCGACAGCTGGGGGTGTTCTTGTTTGAGTGGACACAGTGAGGGATGGGAACCAAAGGGTAGCATTGACCTGAGGGGAGTATCTGTCAGTGCACAACATAATTGAGACCTGGATATCAGCCAACGGATGTACACTGAGCGACAGCTGAGTGTGTTCTTGTCTGAGAAGACACAGTGAGGGGTGGGAACCAAGGGGTAGCATTGACCTGAGGGGAGTATCTGTCAGTGCACAACATAAT
>PNEQ01030226.1:0-14814 GCA_003012365.1 Medauroidea extradentata | reverse complement strand
TCTCATTGACGGAAAGACGTATGGGATAATTGGTCAGGATGTACAATGATGAAACACAATCAGAGGATGAGTTAAATTGGCTACTTCTTAGTTTTATTTTTCTGTGTCATAATCTATTTATATAATTTATGTCTGATTCACCAAAAGACACAAGAGCCCAGCAAAACTCGAACCTAAAAGAACAACAAATGCTTCGCCATGAAAAACAAACGTATATGTATCCCAAAGACAGTGCTAGAATCGCAGTTAGAAATAACCGTAAAATTTGAACATGCACTTTTTAAGTGATGCATGCTACAACACACCGTACCGCTGCCTAGCCGCCGTAAGACCGTAAGACGGATAGTAACCTGTAATTTCTTACAGTGCAGTTACAGTTATTTCTATACTGCTACTTAACGATCAGTGTAGCACAGGCTTAAAATGTAGCTTTGCAAAATACACTTATGACAAAGGAGTGTTGCTTAATATTCAAGATTCCTGTTAGCTAATTCAATGATAAAAAATTGAAGCATGTGCTTGATCACCCTAACTGACCCTACATGTGTGGAAATAGCACAGTAAAGTAATATGTATGGCTACAATGTATCATCCTACCCACAACTGTCTGCAAGGAATATGTTTCAGTACAAATTCTACGAGACGAATGTGTGTGTGAATAAATAAATACAATTATATAAGTTACAGGTAGGTCTGTTGGGTTATGTTTATATTATTTGAGGGGAGAGATGAACTTAGTTTTTGTCATTCGTGAGAAAAGTTTTTTGCATTTGTCATCCGAAGCTGTATCCAATCCAACATAACATTTTAATATTTTAAGGCACGAGTTGAGTATTTTACTTGTACAGAAACCAACACAAGCATTGTTCTAAAAACGTAACATAAGTAAAACTAATCCTATGTTAATGTATATGACAATGCTGTGCACACACAAGAAAAAAATTTCAGACTTTAACCTTATATGTACATAAGCATGATATGCGTGAACAAACTATTTCGACAAATATATCACAGCCGTGACAAATTCAAGCGTATTATTAATTGAAGCAACCACTGACCGGGAAAACAAGGCATAAATTTACTATTTATCTCACACGAACCATTCCTAACCACAATTTTGCAACATGTGCCTCGACAGCAATAAATACGATAGCATCACTGAACTTAATCTATCTGCCACTTAATATCCTACACAATATATCATTGCAATATCGCTTATTCAACTAACACTCCCTCGACTCGTGCCTTAAACCCATCAAATAATCATTTTTAAATATAAATAATAATAGGCTATGTTCGTCCATTCCTCTCTTCGCTCACACAAGCAAGAAACAATTAACAAATGCCTATCGAAAGTGTTTCCCTTACAACGCCTGAAAAATTAATATTACCAAATCCTGGTTACTTTCATTGCCCACACACACAGTAGAGAACTAGGCTTTCCGATAGGCTGTCGCTTACGTAACTACCAGCTAAATATTGTTGGTAAAACACTTTTGAAGATTTGACCGGAGGTTTTCTTAACTGGAAGCTACCAAACTGGAAGATTTAACCGGAGGTGGTAAAACCGGGCCTAAGGGGGAGAAAAGGGGTGAAAAGTATTTTCGATGAAACGTCGATTGAGCTCAAACAAGAAGGCCTATTATCGTGATTTTTACTTCAACGGAACACACATAAAATGCATATTAGCCAATTTCAGGATTGTTCGAAATTCATCATTTATGGGGGTGAAAAGACCTTAAACCATTTTTCGATTAATTATTGATATCTATCGAATATTTAGGAAAAAGGGGTTGATTTTCACTTGAAAATTATGCTTACGTAAATACCCAAAAAGGAGTTTTAGGAATTCTTGAAATTCGACCTCAAGCAGTTAAAGGGGAGAAAATATTTTTTAATGACTCACATATATAGCTAGAACACAATTTTCTATAGTCGTGATTTTTACATAAGCTAAAAAATTTTAGAAATTTTTTAATTAATGGGGTGAATATACGTGAAATGTATATTTGATTATTCCTCCATATCTATCGAATCAATCGAGAAATCGAAGTGCTCTTTACTTTTGATTGATGCTTATGTAAATATTAAATATACAATTTAAATATATTTTCTGAATTAGTACCCAAAGAGGTAAAAAAAGTTCAAAATGTATTTTCGATTCACAATCTACATATGTATATCGACGCAATTGATTTTTTTATATATCGGCATGATTTTTGTTTAACATTGATGCTTACTCAAATAACTGAAAATTAATTTCACGAAATTTAAGAATTCGCCACCTAAGGAGGTGAAAAGGGATGAAACGTGTTTTAAATTAATCGTCGATGTATATTTAAGGGGCCCGCCTCGTTGCCATAAAATCACACTGCAGCGTGTTTGAAGAAAAAGTTTTACACCGAAACTAATACACGTGTGTTCACGCCGTTTCTCTACGAAAAGAACACACACTTCAGACGACTGCCCGTAAGTACTTTCAAGACAACACACGTATTAGAAATCCCCTTTTAGGGCACGTATAATGGGTTAGAACGGGGTTTTCAGGCTGCTATAGCGGAAAATATACTAGCCGAATACATGTGAAACCACTTAAGGGTAGTGCATTGGACATTAGTAAAGTGATTTCGTAAATAAAACAGTAGGGTCACCACTTAAAGTCCCATAGGAAATTTGTTTTTTCGCGAAGACTGCATACCTTAAGCGTTGAGGCGACGCACCGTTGTATGGCCCATACGACGTCGCCCTTAGCACCATACCTCACTCACACAAACACATGTGCCACGAGGCGGGCCCCTTAACCCAGCGTGCTATTGTCTCATTTTTCACGTCTAAGAGTTACAAATAAAATAGTGTAATATGTGATTCAGGCGTTTTTAGAAGTTCAGTCTCTTAGGAGGTGAAAAACCTGGAATGTGTTTCACATAAGTCCTCCATATTTAGAACCCGTCGAGATATTCAGTTTATTTTTCCTTAAGAATGATGATTAGGTACGTTTTCGCAAAAAGGATTTAAGAATTTTCATAATTCGAACTTTCGGTACTGTACAGGACTGATGTGTTTGTTTAATGGTTGATATATTTTGCTTCGGCTGAACGGTCTATCATCATGATTTTCTCTGTTAGTGGATACACAACTGTCTAAAATGTGAAATTAAGATTATTCGAAATTCGACACCTAAAGGGGTGAAAAGACATATCATTTGTTTTCCATCAACCGATGATATTTATCTAACCAGTACGGATAGGTAGTTTTTGTTCGCGTCAGAATGATTCTTACGTAAGTACTAAAAAGAAAAAAAGTTTTTGCAAGTTTTGTACTTTACAAGATAATTTTATTAAGAATAAATCTTATTTTGTAAACTTTCAAGTCAGACGATCCGAAAAGCAAGTACGATCAGCGAGAAATACATTAGAGGAGTTTCATTCTATAGTTCTATCGATACGTATCGTTTACAACCCCTATGAGCCTAGGGAATTAAAAATACATTTTCATGAATATTTTCGATGTTACGTGGCATGGTGGTTTGTAGCTCCTGTCTATTGTTGGGGAAGTTCTGGTCTCATATTCTGTTAAGGCTGAGCAAACGTGCAGTTCTGGCACACAAAAACTGCAAGGCAGATGAAATTAGCGTAATTTGGATAAATCGTTCAAAAGTGATAAGTAGTATGTAGTCCACTATCCACTGAAGTTTCTCGACAGCATCCGCCCACAATCACCAACTCACTAACTTTTAGGTTTAGGAACCAAATACGTTTATATTTCCGCGAAACATTATCCCGCTAAAACTTCCTAATGACACTTAACTTCAAGTGAAGGATTTAACAAACATGTAACAAAGTGCACAATCACCAATGGTTGTGCTTGAGGGACATCAGTCGTCATACCACATAAACTACTTATTTCATTTAACTGCCTTCTTACATTAAAGAGTCTGTAATCACCCCACAACTTCAGCTTTGCTGTGACTATAAATAAGACCCAGGCGAAGACGCTGTTAAGTGGCAGGCGTGAGCAGATATAGCTACTTATCCTGTTTCAAAGTTATCATAACTAGCAGCTTAATCATTCTGACACTTGATGACCGATGACTTAACTATACTCCATTTCATACAAGTTTAGATAAATCTGACAGTAGCTTATATTTTGTTATTTGTGTCACTACACAAGACAAACTTTGCAGTACAATAGCTTAAATGGACATCTCAGGTTCATTTTAGAGCTAAATATGTATTGCATTGTACAACAAATCATAAAATACTGAAAATTATTGCCCATAAGTTGCTGTCAAACTTATTCAAACTTATAGGAAACAGAGTGTACCAATCTGGCGTACAACAAAGAGGTTTTTCAATTACTGTAAGGCAATTTTTTTAGGCTAGTACTGCTAGTACTTTATATAAAGAATACCGGACACACTATTTGATATTGGAATAAAAAAATTCCTATCGATCCTAGTAAGAAGTGTTTAAGATTAGCTATTTTACAAGTTTGTTTCACATCTGTTTGCAGTGTAAATGTCTTCCATGTCCATAAAAATAACACGGAGCTCCACAGAGAATTGCGCATAAAGTTTATCACTTCTCACTAGGTTGATGATTTACGTACTTATCAAAGCTAATACATAGAAGTGTCCAGTACTGTAATATAAAATATTAGGTCTTACCACGGTCGTAGAAGTACAGGTCTGAATACTCGCCTAACTACCAATGTATTTTGCTTGATCCCCGTGTTGTTTGGCTGCAGTTCACCAAGTTACCGAGAATGTTGTGTTTTGTTGGCGCTGCAGGTAGGGCGGTCGGGCTCAAACTCCGCCCACTTTTTTCCAGCATTTACATGATAAAGTAAATAAATATATATATAAACAAAAAACACACTGAAATCTCGTTATAAAGAGTATGGCTTAAAATAACTTTACCAAAGTCACTTATGATGAGATAAGGTGATCATTTGAGTTATCATTTCAAGACAACACAGGTTTGAGGCTTGTTTTGCCAACATTACAAATTGTCTGCCTTAGATCTTAGTGGTGTCTGATATTTCTTTCTTGTTTCCTTATTTGGCTTTCCTTGTTTTATTTGACCGAATTTAATTTATGAAATTTTATTACATACATGTAATTCGTTGACTACAGCATACTCTGCAAATTTATGTTTTCCTGTTCTTCTTAGATCTGTTTGACAGACATATAGCCAACATCATAAAAGAGTATGTACAAAAAAAATCTGAGTACAGTCATGCACTCTCGTTGCACGACAGTTTCAAAGATCGTTGTGGAAAGTTATGGTTTGTCGATTGTCATAATATTTTTATGAGCTTAACATTAACAGTTTGTGGAAACTTGGACAAAATACTCTGTGTTAAAATAATATTTGACTACGGGACTAGACGCAAAATTTCCTAGGTTCGTCTTCCGAAAGCATTTGAGGTTGTAAAATATATTCTTCACTGCTAGTAAGCTCGCTTTGAGAGAGGTATTTGCCAGGTGTAAATATAAGTTTTCCTCCATAAGTCTTGTCGAGTAGAAGCACTACACATTGCTGTACTGCTTAGTAATCTCGGGTAGTTGTGAACTGTCGGGTTTTCGTCGCTAAGGCCGTGTATCATTTTAAAGAGTGCTCTCTGGAGATTACCTTCTTTGGCATTACCACGAGAGAGAGAGAGAAACCTCTCTGGCACTCTCATTCTCTCCAATAGAGACGACGCACTCTGTGTTTGTAAACAAAGATGCGCTATGTGTTTGTAAACAAAGACGCACTTGTGTTTGTAAACAAAATACGCAATGGTAACACGTGCGTAAATTTTATTAATACAAGTCACAAACTCGCAAAACTATGTTTTTAAAATTTTTCCTACGTTTTTTATAAAGAAAATTTCCAATAACTTTATAAACAAATAATACTACAAGGTAAATTGTAAATTTACAAAAGTATATGAAAATACAAATAAATGCTATGTCATTTATAAAAAAAATTCTGGGTAGGAACTGTCGGTATAAGTACAAGGAATCCCTTTGTAGTATTGCAAACTGTACCTTTGTAACTTTACAAACGAATGAATTTTATAAGAAAATATTTGTACTTTTACAAGGATTTGTGAAAGTACATAGAAAATTTTGTAAATTTTAGAAGAAATAGTAGTGTGTTTGCAGGCACAGTTAGGATGATAAGTTTATAGAGAATAGTTCTTAGATGTAAGGAAGGCATTTTGCACGGCGTGGTACGGAGTTGGAACCCAGAACCTCCTCAAGACCCGTCCTAAGCACCTCCAAACGAATTGTAACGTTTAAGCGGTTAGCGATAATGTCAACACTTTTTGAATACACATTTAAAAAATTTAAGTGTCCGTTAATTGCATAGTTCTACATTAATGATTGCCTCACTCCTAAAAGTTGATCAGCAAATTATTGGATTTGATACAACATATCTACTTCTCTTATTTAAATACAACGTATATCTGAATCAAAATTAAACTAGATAGACATACTTTTTAATTCATACAAATTTATAACTTCATTTGTCAACTTATTATGTATATTACTTACTTGTCTAGTCACGCCGGTGTTTTTAGTAGACGAAACTATATTTTGGAGAAGTCGAGATAATATACAGTTTGCATGCGAGTGAATCAGTGGGTGCACTGTAAAAATTTTTTGTATTTTTACAAAGAAAATCTTTCGATACCCAGTTGGAAAAAATATTTCTTGTAAAACTAAAATTGTCCTTATAATAAAATAAGAAGTTTATAGTTGTAAAATTACGTATAGCCCTGTAGTAGTAGGCCTACTTTAAATAAGGAAAAAATTTAAATTTAAATGCCCGGTGTACTTTATAAATGACACGGAACTTATGTATCAAAATTACCTTGGAATAAATGACATTTACATGAAATTATTTTAAAACAATAAACATCCTGGAGTTGCTAAGAATCGTACCTGTATTTGAGTCTGCACAATTTATCCCTAGACCACCTTGACTTTTGTACTGCTAGGTTTTTTTTTATTTGTATTCATTCAGTGTACAGTTCACAGATAAAACATTTTATTTTAAGCATGTAATCAATATAAATATTCGCTTCATTCCAGAAAAATGCTTTCCAGAAGTTGCGATCTTTGCACAAGTAATTTCCGGCGAATATATTATTTTGGTAGACTACAAATATTTCCTGAGTTTTTTTGCAAAGAAAATCATACTATTTTTTTTTTAATTTGCATACGTACAAAGAAAATCTTTGTAAATTAAAAAAAATTAGAGTGTGAGAAACAGGGTTTGCTAATAATTGACTTATTTTTGTGAATTTTTGATTTACGCACGTTTGTATGTGTGATGTGAATGAGTGAGTAAAGGTGTGTGCTAATATATTTTTGTAAAATTTTTGAAGTATGGTGTTAAGTTATATTCTAGGACTTTTATATATAATATGTAGGCTTATTATTTATTTTTAAAATTTCTGCACTGTGAAATTGTATTGGTTATGGGTCCAGCGTAAGAAAAGACGACTCTTTGTTAATTGAGCCTGTGAAGACGTAAAGAAACAAGTAAAATAATGGACATAATTAGTTTATCTCCAGCAGATATGTATCTCCACTTCATATATCACTTTATTCTACTGTTAATTCTTTGTACCTAAGAACAGCTACTATCTTAAACCTCATCTGCCACTTCGAGTGTTGAAGTTCACTTACCCGTTGAGTCACCTTGCTTTCTGTTACGTTACTAATTACTGGTGCCGCCTTCCTTCATTACGCGATGGCCACAATTTCACTTATTTCTCCCTTTCCCATTAAATTGTCATTGTTACATAAGGGACTTAGATTTATAATGTTGTAAGTCGATTAAAATAGTTTTCTCGTAATCGATTTTTGTAATTACATGCGAAATACCGTACATTATTGGGGTACTCAAATGGCATTCAGGAATTCAGTTAAGAGTGAAATACAGAAAATTCTTATGAAAAATGTGTACAATCTGGATAACAACGGCACTGTTAAATATATGTGTATTACACTCCTGTGAATCTTTTACTAGACATTCTCCCAACTCTCCACTTATCTTATGTTTCCGCCAAGAAACTATATGTTCTCTCCAACACATTCCACCAATTATCTGTTTAAAAATATTGTCTGCACAATACATATTTTACTTACTGTTAATAATAATGGCAATATTTTTTAATAAATGGACATTTACAACGAATAAATTGTTGTGAGGAATAAGGTTTATTAGTCTGGCTTGGGTAAAATACGTCTTCATAGACGTTTGATTCCATGTCCGGGATTGATATCTTTGCTATGGCAAAGATTGTCGTAAATCGGGTAAAGTGTCAAAATTGGGTAAACTGTCGCATCCGGTTGTTTTGGCCTCTCTCTTGACCTGAAACAGAAAATAAAAATTCTCGTAAAATCAGAACATGTATATCCTGTTCACAGAAAGCATCTTAAATATTGTTTGTTATCTAAGCAAAATTTAAACTATTTTAGGATCACTTTTTTTCGGAGCTACATTCACGAGATTGAAATTAAAGTCTGAATACTAGAATGGAAATTAACCATCATCAGCGATTATTATCAGGTGTTAAATCGTGGGTGACTTTGCTAGGGATCAAAACCCGTTCACTGTAATAAGAGTCGATAGTCTGATCACAATGTCAACACTTATGCTTTACTTTCCAGTTGAGAACATTTGAAGTA
Source organism: Medauroidea extradentata (assembly GCA_003012365.1). Classification (NCBI taxonomy): domain Eukaryota; kingdom Metazoa; phylum Arthropoda; class Insecta; order Phasmatodea; family Phasmatidae; genus Medauroidea; species Medauroidea extradentata. The sequence continues at coordinate 6,125 of PNEQ01030226.1, read as the reverse complement.
AAGAAGACAGTCTAGTTATATAACACCGCTCAAGTTAGACTGCCTGTCACAATATACTCAGACAACATAGATGATATTAACAGTTTAGATAAAAATCTGAATCACTTTATATTAACTACAAGTTATAAGGCAGGAAACAGTTATTAAAATCATATTATGTTCACAAATGCCTTCACATAAATAGGTACCCATTTGGAAGAGTGCTCAGTATATTTATTCTTTGGGTATTATTGTGTTTGTTTAACCAAATACCTTATTTAATTAACCACGGCCCTAGAGGAACAGGTCTGGACACGTGGAGTTACATTGACCCTTATGACTGGAAGGCGCCACTACCACTATTGTGTTGTTTTAACATTGCGTTAAATGGAACTATAAGGATCAAGTTAGTGTCGTAGATGCTAGGAGCTCTGGTTGCACGGAGCTATATTGCATTGGTAAAACAAAACTTCATTGCTTGTGTCGCTTTCAGTCATAAAGGGGTCTACTCAATAGCATTGTTGGATAGGCTAGCGCCCTGACCTGTAATTATAAGACCGTGAAATAAACAATACAGGACACTCTATCTGATTATTGGAAACATTTTATGCTAGCGATCCTAGTTAGAAGTGAGTGAGATCAGCCTTTTTACACATTTGTTTTACATATCTTTGCAGCGTACGTATCGTCCATATTAAGTAATACAAATACACGGAGTTCTACAGAAAACAGTACATACAGTTTATCATGGAGATATGAATGTTCAGGTGATGGATTCGTGTGACGTATATTTGAAGTAGCTATTTTGGGTGTCATAATTTGGAGCTGAGATCTTTTGAGGTTAATAAATTTTTGTATGATCAACTTAAACTAATTTAAACGTCTCAGATGTACACAACCCTTCGTACAATATGGTCCATTCACATCCAGAATGGACCAAAATGGTTGCTGTGAATTCGCCATTATTTCCAAATTGTCTTTTCGTCCATCTTCAATGCTCCGTCCATTCTATGGCTCCGTCTTTACTTTCATGCTCGAGTAGTCGCATATTACCTTTCTCCCATGCGTTCTCCGTATTGTATACCGTACTCTCATCTGAGGTGTATATCATCTCCCTGAGATAAATCTCTGACTTCGATCTCTCGACCAGACTCGTTTATGGCTGTGACGGCGACGAAGGCCAGCTCAAATGTGTACGGAAACAGAAGTTAATATAAGTAATCTATGTAACTAATGACATTGGTTAGCTACTTATTTGCTGGAAACAGGGACTTGATTACGAACGTATCACATGATGCTAAGTTTATTAACAGTAGGTCGCCATGTTGTGTCACACAAGAAAGGCGTCTTCATGTACGCCCCATGCATTTCTATAGGCACGGCCATCCCCGCAGTTTATTCTATGCCATTGGTATTAAATCCTTTCTCACTATGTATATTATTTTCGCTCTAAGCAATGCTAAAAATTAGAAATGTAAGGTACTGGTTTTACATAAGGACAGCTATTTGTTTGTAGTAATATGAAAAGGACATAATTCTTGGTAAAAACTGATTTGTGCCAGTCGGTCCTCTATCACCTGTTATATTTTACCACGTGTGAGCGAAACAAAACAGCGTCGCGTATAACCAAGTATTTTGTTCTTTTAATTATTCTCTGTCCTACTAAAAAGTACAGCAATTTGAATATAATGTACTGCAGAACTTAACATAGTGCATATCTGTAGTTTTGGTTTGAGAATCTTCAACTCATGATATTAATTAAGAATTTAGTATTTCCTAGTGTTCAGTTTTTCAGACCAATCTGTATTTTATCTCCAATAAGTTGGGAATAAAAAATCATAAAGTATACTCACATTTAGTTGTTGTTGAAGCCTGTAGACATTATCGGGGCCTGGCAGCAGTACGTGACAGTGGTTAAACAGTCACGTGGGTAAGTCCTAAATAGACAAATTAAAAAAATAGTTGTTGTCACCAACTCTGCTTATCTTTCAAGACTAGCCGCATTCATAAAAAAAACTTTAAACAATTTTGAAGATAGCTAATAAAAATCAAAACTTGACAAACACATCTGTGACCATAAGGAAAACTGTCTGTACGTAAGATTGTAATTGGTGTCAGCCATCACTAAAACATTTTATACCATACTTTGATTTTGTAAGTTATTCTAAATGTGTGAGGAAAGCAGGGGATTAAATATTAATCTCTACCGACAATCAAGTATCATTTTTATGCAATGGGTTGTTTTAAGGATACAAATTTGAAATCTGTATTAATTTCGTGACCGTTAATTTTAGAAGCATTAAGTTAAGTATTAAGTCGTTAAAAGCGTTGTTTCTGAGGAATATGTTTTCATTTACAGTCTGAAACAGTTTCCTTTCGTTACTTTGGTTAGCAGAATAACATAACATCTATTCATAATTTTGTAACGTAAATCTTTTATTGTATGAAGGTGTGAGCGTGCTCAACATGTTTTATTTTCTGGTCGTTAATTCTAACACGCATGGTATTAGAATAATGGAGAAGTTAGTCTCGTGTTTTACTAGACAGTACATATCAATATAATTTGCAACGGTAGAGATTATATATGCCACAGTGCGGGAAATGTTCTTCATTTTTTAGTATCAAGTATACCATGAATTCTTTTCATTTATTACAATATTAATTTTAAAAATAGTCTATTTTATGTGCGTTAGTCCTTGATGTTAGAGCTGGATTGAAATCCGCCGAAAATCTGGGAAATATGTGTTCATTAATTGTAAGATATCAAAACCTTCGGAATAATGAACTTGACTTGTCTTCCGTATTTTTATAGAAATTAAACAAATTTCCTTAACTCTAAATACATTATTAATATGTATATGAGTATTGACGATGTGTAACACTTACTATTTGTGACTATTTGTTTATAAAAATTAATTTCGTAACAAATACTGTATGTGTTGAAAGGAAATAATTCTTATACATATATGTCAGTTCTTAGTTGTTATCACTCAGTCAAAACCTTAGTCGTTGTCCATAAATCATTCAAGCAACATGACTTTCTCATACATTGCAGTAGTTAACACTCTGTGTCAGTTCAGTTAGCTATATGCGGATATATTTCTTGTGCAAGAAGATTAACACACCTCGTTCATGTACTTGTGTGAATATACACTGTGTATATTACTGTATTGCATACAACGACTTGCGCTTAGTTTGCATTACTTGTGAAATGTAATTCGTATGCAGTTAGAGAAGAAAAATTACACTATTTTTTCTCACATTGTTTACACATTGAATTTAACACGTAAACCAAATTTAGCGCAAAAATGTTAAAGTATGTATATACATTTAATCAGTTATACCTAACCACATTTTTTATATATGCTCCAAAATAAATATTACATCTTAAAAACCTTTATTTTTTACATCAGGAGTATAATGGAATCTTAAGCGAACTGACCTAACTGTTTAAATATGACAACTGAGCATAACTGAATTTTAAAACGTAAATTAGAGTACATGTCATAGATGTAAGCTACGTTCATTACACACATTTACTTTCACTAAATCATTGTTAAGAGTTACATATTATTCACTTTATTTTACTTCGTAACTCGAAACGCATTCTATTTATTTGCTCTATTTAAATACAAGAAAGTTAATTTTGATTTCTATAAGATTTCAAGCCTTACTAATGCATATCGACTTTAACCACGAATATAAAAAATGCGTGTTTTATAAGCTTTAATAGGTTTCAAAGAAGACAATAATAAGGAATTAAACGTTTTGGTATTTTTTCATAAACAACATATATTAAGGAATAGTGTTTACTAATATATTAGTGCATGGGGGGCAATGCCTATAGTTAATTAAATAAACTTACTGGTAGCCTATTTTTAGAGTTGCTTTCTCCCACTCCATTGGCTCTGCCATCTGTTGTTCGTCACAGCATGGCAACTCTTCCTCCCTTTAACATAAATATTACGTGTATTCAACTTATGTGTAAAGACAATATACATACAATTCAATAATTTTAAATGTTGAACTAATTAGAATATTAATTGTTTTTTAAAATATTTTAGTTTCAGTTACTGTAAATTGATCAAGCGACGAAATATAGGCTTATAATTAAGGGGAGTGTTACACAATTTAATTGTATTTCCAGTTTTTTAGCTACAATATTTATTCTAATTGTATTGTAAAATTTTTATCTTCGGCAAAGCATTGGATATAATCTTTGGTAAACTGTTTGACAAATATAATAATGGAAACGTTCATTAATCTGTCATGCAGAATCATTGCAAGAGAATTATAGATTAATTTTCCATTCTTTTCTTACAATAATTCTTCATGACAAATTAACGAAAGGTTCCATTATTATATATGTCAAGCAGTTTACCAGGAATATATCCTATGCTTCGTCGAAGATAACATTTTGATGATACAATTTGAATAAACGTTATGTCTAAAAAACTAAAAATTCTATAAAATTGTTTAACACTCATCCTGAAGCATGTAAATAATTTTACTTATTATTAATAAATACCAGCTGTGCTACCTCTAATACATATTATGTGTACGATTAACCCTCGATATCTATCGAACCCGTCTTGTCAAAGATTTGCGTATTGTTTACCTGACACTTAATTAAACACGTAAAAGAATTAAATGATTGCTTTGATACACCGTATATGTGTTTTCTTAAACACAAATAATTTCTTGAAGCACTGTTAGGTTTCGCTGAACTTTATAATTTAACTGCTTCTACTGTATTTTAACAAACCGCTGTGATGGTATTTGCCTTTACGAGATTAAAAGTATTTGTTATGACACTGAAAACATTGTTTATAAATAGGTCAAAGCAGGCGATCTGAAATTGTCATGGTCTATTTTGTAGGCAAGAACTGTTCTGCTCTGCGTTCTTTCGAAATTAACTTCCGATGTTCAAAGATAAAATAATTGTTGTGCTCGGTACGTAGCTAAATGGTCAATAATTTCGCATTAATAAAGTATGTAACTTATTGTAGTTTCGTTTGTAAATATTTCAGCTTTTGTATGCGATGACAAATGTCTTAAAAATACTAGCGAATTTTTTCTTGACGAACGTTTAAAGTAGGTATACTAATCTGCAGTTCCATATCATCTCGAATGCAATACTCGACTAATCATATTCTCTATAAAAATATAAATGAATGTCAAGAAATCCTTACAAAGAAGCGAACTTTTAATTTAAAGTATTGGTCTCAGGCTTGACCTTTATTCTACTGTATGTACAGTGCGCAGTTCGCTTTGAACGAGTAATGGGTTTAGTATATAAATGATAATATGGCGTCCTTTAAGGCACGAAGAAAAATAACACGTCCTCAGCTAACGACACGCCCGCCAGTCTGACTGTGTAACTCGTATGCATGGTCGTATATGGAACGAGGCAACCTGGCAACAGTTGGCAGTAGGACGCAGGAGAGTGGATCTGGTACGACCAAAGACGTTAGAAGGGTCCAGATGGAGCATGTCGCCAGGAATGTGTAACCAAACAAACGCTTGACGTGGTTATGAACAATATGGTCGACTTATTAAACTTTGAGTTAATGTTAATTAGGTCTGTAAACAGAGCTTAAATATGGAGTTTTCAACCTAAAAGGTCCAATTTAATTTTGATTTAGATGTATATTGTATTTAAATATGAGATGTAGGTACGTAGGACTCCATTTGATAATTCACTGCTACACTTTAGAGGAGTGAGGCAGTCATTAATGTAGAAATAACGGGCACTATTATACTTTTTATAATGTGTTTTCAAAAAGGGTTTACTTTGACGCTAACCACTTATAAGTACCGCAGTCTTTTCGAGGTGCTTACGACGGGTCTTGAGGTTCTGGGTTCGAAGGCTGTGCATAGCGCCTTCCTGACGTCTTGAAGACATTGACATTTTGATGACGTCTTTCAATTGACGGAAAGACAGAGATACTCTGTAGGTACAGTTCAAACAAGAAGTTACCAGCGTTATCCTCTTAAACTTACTATCCTCATTGTGGGTGCAAATTAACACTGAATGTTTCAATTGGTCAGGTAAATATAGAAACATTACACGTTTACATAGTCATGTAATGCTATCTTCTGAAATGGTGTACATTCAACAATAAGTAAGAATTACTTAAACCAAT
>PNEQ01030225.1:0-22632 GCA_003012365.1 Medauroidea extradentata | reverse complement strand
GCTGCTAATCTGTTTTCCTCATTCATTTGTACAGTAATTTATAACTACAAAAACAAACTTCCATTCAAACAACGAAATAATTGTTACGATTTCATTGTTTTTACAGTTGATATACATTGTTGACAACTTTGGCATGGACACTTTCTCTCTAGTCATTGTAAAGACAAAATGTCTCTGCACATCAATAAAAACATTTTTAGCACATTGGCAGGAACATGGAGTGCACACTGTGTGTAAAATGTGAATACGAACAACACAGAATATAATCAAGAAATAACACCATATGCAACTGTAAATTACATGTACATATGTTTCACATTGGACATAAATTGTTTTGGAGACATAATATGCGTTGGACAAAACCAGATTTGCTACTCAATCGCAGGCGGACATAACATACTTGGCATCTGTAGGTTACTTTTAACGTGGATTTTAGTAGGGTTTCGACATGTTTTGAAACAAATTTGTTAGCTCGGCCAATGTCGAACTTCCCAAAGAATAATTAAAGACATTTAAACATGTTTTCATTTTTGGTGGAAATAACACTGTTTGCAAATGGACTACTCATATATATATACATACATATATATATATATATACATTTACTTATTTACACACACAACATAAATATTTTGATTTAAGTGCTATCCATTACACATGTTACTAATTTCATAATTTAGTTAAAATCTAAGCCACGAAACTGTAGTGCCTTGTACCTATATATATCTCTATACAGAAAATAAATATACGTAATTTAAAAATGTATATATCTAAAACATCTATATTTTCATACAGCCTACAACTTAGCTAACTATGTATGCACATTTTAAGATGACATAACAAGATAGTGGTTGTTCTGAACCTATGATATACCTCCAATATACAGGTACATAGCACCACATAGCATCATGATGTTCTTAAACAGTTACATCCATGTGCAAAACTGCCATTCTTCACACTCTGCAAAATGAATTCTCTGAGGTCATACAGCAATATGCTCCTGTCAGCTTCACAGATGAAGCCACTACTGTATGCAGCAATGAAATGTGTGCAAGTAGGGTTAACATTAGCACCTACTCGCTGCCTGCGATACCAAAAAAAGTTTTCCAAGGAATCTTGAATAAGTTGTCTAAGATTCCAAAATTTGAAGTCATTTTCAGTCCTCACATGATCCCACAGCAACTCTAACGCTCGAAAGTTTTTAACATAATTCTCCTGAGCTACCAGAGGATGTTTAACAAAGCAATTTTTCCTTCAGTTCCAAACCCAAAAATTCGTGTCCTTCAGTAGTTTTCACGTTTTCTGCCAAAACTGAAAATGTCCTGACCTGGCTGTTACATTCCTACTGCCTGGGTGGACACCGAATTTGAAGGTTTCCTATCTGCTGGTTTCGAGGATACATTTGTAACATCAAACAGTAGATCGAGTCATTTATTACCTCTGCAGAGTCACTTGAGCAAACAATATCCAATGGATCTTCTCCTTTGCTGTACAAATAATTACTCCGAGGTGCAGCACTTTTTTTCTGAATCGTGCTGCATACTTCACTTTTTTTTCTCTATTCGTTTGGGATAATTGTTTATTCCAGATAAATGACAGTTGCGAAGCAGATGTTTTTTTATCAATGCGCCACAGTTATACTATTTTCCCAATATGCTCATATGCCATTTCATTCGAGTAAACACGATGTCATGAAGTTTTTGCGGAAACACTTGAATAAGTGAGAAATGTCAAAAATTACAAATATTTTGTGTTCTTTCTCTAGGAAAGATGGCCTATTTCCTAATATATGCAATACTATGCTAATAATATAAAAATGCCTGCCAGTTTGAAAATATGAGCACAGGACATGTGGAATTACAAAATTCAGGTCAGCTTTGTATGTATTGCATGTGTACGAAATTTTACGTAATTCTATTTTATAGTTCCTTAGATATCAGCTTGATCAAATAATGTTAAAATGGTCGCCATTTTGAAAATATGAATATGGCATAAACGAAATAAAAGTCAAGTCTGATAACAAAGTACTATTTGTGTACGAATTTTGATGAAATTCGGTCTACTGGTTCAAAAGTTTTTAGGAGAGGGAGACATACACAGAGACATATAGTCAGAAAGGTGATTTTATAAGCCTACTTTTTCCTTCGGAAAGTAGGCTGAAACCACAGAAAATAATATCACAAAAATGAAAAGTTGTTTAACTCATGTAATTATTACTTTTGACTAAGAATTGTACACAATTCGCTAATTTTAAGCGTTTTATGGCAAAAATGGTAATCTACATGTAAAAAAATTATTTTGCAATTGCACTATAAAGTCAAATACAAAACATATTTACAACATGTATATCATACAGCGACAAATCTCACATTGAAAAACAGTGCAATGTAGACTTAACAATAGTCAGTAATTTGTGTATTTTTGATGAAGATTTAATTTTTGTTCAAGTGCAAACATGCGATATAAAATTAATAAATCAAATATAATTATCAGTCAGCTTGAAAAGTTATGCAAGATTGTATAATGTGTACAATTTTTGAATGTGCAGCCAAGATTTCATTTTTCATGTGACTGTAATAAGCATCCTTCTCTAACTTACAAATGCGATGTCAATTGCTTCAGTTAGTAATCCCGCAAACTAAATATGAATACGTTTACTCTGTTTATGCACACATTTATGTTACGACGACTTCGAATTGCTCAAAATTGGTGAATCTGGTATAAGTAGAACAGTTTTTTTGCAGAGATTGTTCAAAGATCTTATCTGGTATTAGTTTTGCAGATATAAATAATAAATTTTCTGGTTTTGAAATATTTTAAATTTATAGTATTTACACGCCCATGATAGCAATAGTAACCATAAGAAATGCCAAAATTTCTACTTCAATTAAAATATATCACTGCACAACACAGGACCAAAATATGTGTTGCACTCTGTGATATTTAAAAGTGTCAAGTTTCTTGTACCTTATACGCCAACCTTTAAGTTTACGAAAATCTGTAAACCGTGTCGTAAGGTGGTTGCTGAAATCTGTTACCTGCCCTTAGCTGAAGAGATCCAAGAAGATCGAAACACGGGTATGTCATCCGTATCCTTGGACGGCCTTACGGTTAGGATAAGAATTGGGTTTTAATTGCTATATCCCCACCGTAGCGGGTGGTGTATCGAGCGGAGCTCACTACGTCCTAATGATATACCCATGAACATGAAATTACCAGCTGTTTGGTCTCCGACCGATTCTCACCTCTAACGGGGGTGGATTCCGAGTTGTTGAGCCCCAAACGGTCAGGGTATCAGTATATTGCTGGTCTTCCTGTACCGTTATGCTTTGTCATGTTTGTTTCGACTTCAGAGATGGTTCTGCATCTCATAGTCTCATATGATATTTAATCGTTCCCTAGACCTTGTTTGGTTTTCCAGATTTAGGTTACTCGCCTGTGTTTCTTTAAGCATACCTGTTTTGCTTAGTTTTTAATTCACTTTTTCCTGAAAGGTCTGAATTAAGGCGTGAATATTTTCCCTTGTTAATAAACTGGTTATAATTGGGTCAACCTCTCCATCATCTTGCTTACATTCTGAAGACAATTCATCCTGGTAACGTCAACACCCAATGTCGTCTTCAATTATGTGTCACATTTCAAACTTGATAGGAGCAAGCTGGATGCAACTTGCCTCAAGTAGGTATCTCTGGCCTCGCACTAGTTAGCCGCTCCGATGTTGGAAAAAATGCAGGTTTATCTGAATTAATTTCCCGACATTGAGTGTAAATATGCTGTGGCCACAGATCAACTGCTTTCAGAGCAGCTTCACAGTTAAGACATTTGTCCAACATTATCACCTTGCCAATGTATCCAGCGATGTCCGTTGGGCTTTGTGATTCATAGTTGTCCAAATCATAATCTGGGATGGTTATCAAGGACTACACTAGAACTCACTGACTGTACACTTGTGATGTTAACCTGCGATACCTCTGCCTCACCAACATTCATATGTAAACTGCCATTCTCCACACTGTACAAAATGAAATCTCTAAGGATCATACAGCTATATGCTTCTGTCAGCTTCATAGTTGGAGCCACTACTGTGTTCACCTGACAAATTGTCAAGATGAATGCCTTCAAGGCAGCAATGAAATGTGTGCAAGTAGGGTTAACATTAGCACCTACTTGGTGCCGGACTATATGAAAAAGGTTTACCGAGGAATTTTGGTTAAGTTCTGTTAAGATTCAAAAATTTTGAAATCATGTTCAGTTCTCACATGTACCCACAAACTCAAACGCTCGAAGGGTTTTAACATAATTCTCTGGAGCTACTGAAGTGCTTTTAAACAAGGCATTTTCCTTCTGTTCCAAACCCAAAACGTCTTTTCCTTTAGTATGGTTGGCATTTTCTGCCTAAATGGAACATGTCCTGACCTGGCTGTTACACTCATTCTGCCTGGGTGGACACCTGAATTTGAAGGCTTCCTATCTGCAATTTTCGAATGACCATTTGTAGCATCAAACAGTAGATCGAGATCATTTATTATATCTTCAGAGTCACCTGCACCAACAATAGCCAATGGTTCTTCGGTGTACAAATGGTTACTCCGAAGTGCAACATTTGTCTCATGGCTTATGTTGCATTCTTCGCCTTCATTTTCTCAATTCCTTTGGGATATGCGTGATTCTCAGATAAATGATGCAGTTTCGAAGCAGATGTGTTTTATTAATGTGCCAAAGTTCTTGTACTGTTTTCCCAAGATGCTTTTATTTATTCAATTTCATTTGAGGAAACACAATGTCATGAAGTTGTTGCGGAAACATTTGAATAAGTGAGAAATGTCAAAATTACAAGTATTTTATGTTATTTCACTAGGAAAAATACGCTTTTTATCTGGTACATTGAGCTGAGCTTCCTCTATCAGTTGACTAAGAGCTCACCGGTTTGTTGGCCCTTGGTCACACACTGTGGCAGTCGTAATGAAACTCTCGTTCTCTAAAGCTTTTTTACCTACACAATGAGGTGTCAGACTTTAGTAGCCTTCGTTAGGCCTTTCATAAATAAAGAATGCGACTGGTTACTTGAATCGTCGAGGTAAGCCCTGCACCATGAAATCCAGTGTGTGGTTTGCTGTATTACTGCCTCCGAAATTCTCGTAACCTTAGATTTTGCCTGGAAACGCATATAAACTCGATTTTTAATGAAAGTTTCTTCAAAGATACCGGTGACTACTTTGTCTATAGGATATAATGAAACAATATGTTCCTTCAGTCAATTAATGAACACGTGAGTAATACCTCGTGCTACTGTAACTTATGTAGCATAGTGAGAAAATAGCAGAGGTGTCTGCAAGCATGTGAGCTTCTCTTGAAAACTGCCAAGGCTATTAGCTTTTCTTCTAGCCCCATCGCTTATCATTACACTTATTTCTGCTGTTTCACTAAATGGTCCAGAGTGGGCTTTACAACTTCCAAGTCCTGGTACTCTGATAAGCTCTTCAACTGATCCTCTTCCTGCTGAAGCTCTTGCATCTTTTTCGTAGTTTTCCTCAACTCTCTACACAGCTTTATTTTCACCAGTGCTTTATTTTAACCACTGCCACCCAAATATTTTTTTGAATTTGCATACATCTTGTGGATAACTAGTGATGGCCCAGGAGTATCGGTGACCACATGTTGTCCTGCACATAACAAGCAGCAAAGCATTTTAGCAAAATGTGATGATAAGCTTCATCTCTGAAATATCACAATAACAGTCAAGTTAAATAGTACTAGTATGTATGTTCATTTACATGCAAACAACTGCATCAAAATTGAGAGGTTTTCCAGCTGTTAAACATTTTCGTAATACCATGCAGGAATTTTAACCTTTTTCTATTTCATTTAGAAATATTAAAAGTCACTTTTGCACAATCTTACCGTTTGTCAGTTATAAAATAATAAAATCTACTAAATACAGAAATGTTTACAAAAAAATCATATTCAAACGTTTTATAACATCTTTCAAAATGATTGTTTGTGTTAAGCTACTTTACACCTGTATACCTTACATAGTTGCCGTTCATACACGCATGCATTGATTTATGGAAGAGGCAGGTGCCTAGCCGCATGTGCTTCAGAACACAGTCGCTCGCGGTTAGTTTACACGTTAAATGAGTGCATGCGTCTTAATAGATTGGAACAGACATGCGCCAACTTGCTTCTGTGCAAGTGGGTCAGTCCGCACAGATAATCAGGCATTCCTCTTCTTGCAACTTTGCTTTTGTATGCTTCTGCTTTTAACTACTGTACTTACAAGAGCATAACTTCTCTGGTGTGCAGGGAAAGTATATTTTAAAGTTAATTAAATCATATAAACATTGTACTTTAGCCATACAAAAATAACTAGTTAAAATGATGAAAGATAAATAAGTCGTTTCTTTGCTGCTAAACATAAATAGTACATTTGTGGAGTATTACGATCGTAAATAATACTAAACATATCTCAATTTGTGTACATAATACAAAACAGAGCCTTTCTAAAGAACAGACTTACAATTTGAAATCTCTGAAAAGTAATAATTTACAGAAATACAACATACTTCATATAACTGAAAAATGAAAAAAAAAAGTTCTTAGGAAGTAAGTGACAAAGTAACATAGGAAGTAAAATATAAAAAAACACCATTAGTAAATCATCAATAGTATTAGAATTATAACGTTCCTAGCAGTGTAATCTGGATTTTGAAATGGGAAGTATTCCTTAAAACATTTGGTCTAAAAGTACTAATGGAAGCCCTTACTCAGTCGTCCCAACATAATTTATCGTTTTAAAGTCAGAGCATTTTCTTCACTAACTTGGAGACGCTAATCATTGTAGTGAATTTAATAAGTTATTAAAAATAACGGCAGAGAATTTCGAACATTAATTTTATTCTGAGTCGCCATTCACTAGCATAACACTAAATTAGAACTTTTAAATTATTTTACTCTTTGATTTAGTATATCAGACATTACAAGTAATTACAGTGAAAGTTTAAACAGTAATCGACATATGTTTGTATTTAAAAACATGCTAAATATTTCGTTGTGGGTTAATAATAGTGTCATTACATAGCACATTTCATTTTAGTCAGTCAATTTGTTTCCACTATGCATGGTAATGTAACACTGTAACACATAAATTTGAACTTTAACGCTTCTTTTAGCGAATACTATGCGATCTATTTTTTTTTTCGTACGAGTAAACGGTACTCGGAAGTATCGTCTACAAAACTCACACTATTTCGTAAAAATATAACATTATGATCCTAGGCCATTTGAACACTCTTAATGTCGAATAGATTGAAAACTATAAGATTATAAAATAAAAGTGATTGTACTTTATAAATCTCATCTCATAGTAAACTGACAATACTTTCACTACTGTGTGTCGTCTAAACTGAGGAAAAGAGTTTGGACGCAGACCAAAGCACGAACTATTGTTGACATCTGCTGGTTGCTGAGAAAACATTAATTCTGTTTATATTTCCAGTTATACTTACATAAAACCTACCATCGCTTTTTGAGGGGGAAGGACGGTTAAGAGGAATGTGAGATGCGGACCTAGATGGCAGAAACGCCGCCAGTTTGACAGGGAGGCAGTTCAGGAAGCGGGATGGGTAGGGAATTAGTGACCACTCGGGGTCCAAGATCTGTACAATGGTCGCTCCGGCAGGTAGCCTACTTCGTTTAGCAAGCAGTGCTACACTGATTAACTGAATTTCATCATTTTCATGACGTTTACATCAGAATTTAAGTTTGGCATTGCTGTGTGAAGTTTCATTTCCCAGTGAATAATGTTGTCAGTGGTATTATCTAGCATACAAAATTGTTATTTTACACCTACCCAAAAAGTGAGGGGGGCAAAACACATACTTTGTCCCCCCAAATAAATGAGTAGGGGGCGACCGCCCCTACTGCCACCGCGGCTCTGGCGCCACTGTAAGGAGACAGGTTGTCAGTTATGAGTTAGCAGGTGAATGCCACAGTAGAGGAGCAGTAAAATTTGGCGCCAAAATTATTATGGTACTCCTACACCTGCCACATTAACTGTCGACACGGTGACGTATGATTCAAGCAGGAATATTTTATGTAGGCTACCTGAATTCACCTGCAGGAAAGGAATGTAGCATGCCTGCAAGTTGTTTTAAATTATTTAATTGGTTTTGGATAAGACAGACAGATACCGAGAATATTAGTACTTTCAGGCAGCCAATACGCACAAATAATCACTGGGAGTCATTTAATTCCTGCTATGTGTAATGGGAATGCACCTCAGTTATTAAGTTTTCGTTGGGTAAAAAATGTTTTGCTTTAGTCCAGTTGATTCAGATAAGACGCCTAGGCTACCTTCGCATAAGGTAAGGTAAACAGCAATTCAGTTGTAGTCCGAAATGATATCCAGCAGACACTACTTAAACCATTAGATTTCTGTGGTACTTATCGCACACTGTAAGATAGAGTTTGACGCCTTACCCAATTAATCATGCCGAGACTACAATCTCATTTAAAACAGATTATAGTAAGAATTTTTGCAGAAGCACAGGGGAGGAGAAAACAAATTAAAGAAAACGAAATTATTTTTATTGTTTGACCATATATTTCTTGTTAAACAGCAAAACTTTTTTTACAGAATAGTTCATAAGTCCTTACGTGACCAAATTTCTAGCCAAAATTACACATAAAATCGTATGAAATACAAAAAAAAAAAACAATTCCAGAGGAATTCTGTCAGTTTATTTTTTCTTCAAAATAATTGTTATATTAGACAAAAAATAAATTTTAGATATAGAATTCTGTCGAATTTTATACAACACCCAGACACAAATATAGAAACAGATTCCAAATATTAAAAATATGGAAATAGACAAAAAAACAGCGAACAGTTGATGGACAACAAACACAAGACAATATACAATACAACACAAGTAAAAACCAGCATTTTTTCGTTGGTGTTTACTTTTGTTGTTTTGTATATTGTCTTGTGTTTGTTGTCCGTCCACTGTTTACTGTTGTTTGTCTATTTCCATATTTTTTCATATTGGGAATCTGTTTCTATATTTGTGTCTGGGTGTTGTATAAAATTCGACTGAATTCTATATCTAAAATCTATTTTTTGTCTAATATAACAATTATTTTGAAGAAAAAAGTAAACTGACAGAATTCCTCTGGGATTTCTTTTTTTTTCTATTTTTTTTTTTGTATTTCATCCGATTTGATGAGTAATTTTGGCTAGAAATTTGGTCACGTAAGAAATTATGAACTATTCTGTAAAAAAAAGTTTTGCTGTTTAACAATAAATATATGAGAAAACAATAAAAATATTTTCGTTTTCTTTAATTTGTTTTCTCCTATCCTGTGCTTCTGCATAAATTCTTACTATAATCTGTTTTAAATGAGATTGTAGTTTCGGTATGATGAATTGGGTAAGACGTCAAACTCTATCTTGGTTATATATATATGTCTGTCTTTAGTGACTGGGTGTTGTATAGAAATTCGACTGAATTCTATGTCTAGAATTTATTTTTGTCAAATATAATAATTATTTTTAGAAAAAAAATAAACGGACGGAATTCCTCTGGGATTGTTATTTTTATTTTTTTGTGCGTTGTGTTTTTTTTCATGTTCGTTTTCGTATTTTCTCTTTCAACACAGGTTTTATCAGCAAAACATGAGCAATGGCGTTTGTCTACAGGTAACAAACTTCCAACTGTAAGCTCCCATTGCAACAAACATTTAAAAATTTCACATAATTTTCCATCTACAATATGGTGATTGAGAAATATAATACCATTATACCACCTCTTAATGTACATTCTCATGGAATAGTTTTTATTTCAATCAAAAATTCTTACTTCACAAGGGACTGCTAAAAACAAGATGGAGGGAGGGCACCACACGGCAGGGTGGACGACGTGACATGATAAGACATAATCTGACATTACATGACACATGACTTGACATACCATGCGACATGTGACATGATGCACTGCATGACATGTAGATATGCTCCTACATTACGATTTCTGGTAACACTCATTTTAAATTATCTTTTACAGTACCAAATTTGGCGAAAAATTCTTACAGAGTGCAAATTAGCCAATTTAAACACACTTGGCACATCTAACAACAACTCTCCGACACTGCAAATACTGTGGATTAGAGAAATAAATCATTCATCATTGAACATTCAGACATGAGAGTATTTAATCTCTTATACAATTATAATACCACAAAATTTTAATTTTTGAACTGTTTTTAACATCTGCATTGTTTGACGACTGTACAAAAACGTTAAAAACCGCAAAGTTATATTTCCCAGATATGAAAGTTGCAATATTCCTACATTTTACGACTATGAAATATGCGACGTCGACGCTAGTTCCGGCACTAAAATACGCTGCCACAACAACAAAATTATACATTTAGGCTTGGCAAAAACCATGTTTACAAACACTATGCAGCTACGACCTGTGCTTCCATATTTGCTGTAAAAATAAGAATTAAAAAATAGTTTCATTTCACAAGATTTTATGCGTGTGATTGAGCAATTACTACACGGAAATGGTAAACTGGAAAGCCACTTTAAATTAAAACAGTCTCGTGACTTTTTTGCACGAGTCACTGCGGTCATTTAGCCAGGAAGATAGCTGCAATTGATCGGGTGTGTTCGGCGAAGTTCGGGCTACGTTCATACGATGTGTGAATAGTAGGGCACTTTGTGGTGAATAATATTGCACAATGGCAATAAATGAAACACGCTAGTTCCCGAAACTATGGTACTACAGTTTTCATTATACACGACAGTGCATATCAGATATATATGTAACACATGTTCGGTACCGAAATTATGGGATTTCAGTACCAGATTTCCTCATCCTGAAGCCTGTGTCCCAACTAATACTATTCCTTACTACTTGTTCTACAGCCTTGCTCTTTTATTCCTCATAGTGGCTTCAGTAAACCCTCGGTGTAGCATTTCTTGTATATATCATTTACTTTATGCTCCATGCTCTCTCAGCCATTGGAACATCACTAACGATTTATACATATTTCTTTCTGTTCATGCTAGTATGCTAATTACTCTTCGGGTAATCGTTGATACGTACAGTATTAAACTTATTATTACCATTTTCTGGTATGCTGTGAAAGGAATAACCCAACTTTATTGAACTGTTCTTCTACAGTTATAGTTTCTATACCGCTGCACATGCAAATGAAAAACATTGTGAGTGCAGTGTTTGTCCAAAAATGGAAGTACATGCAATTGCAGCAAAAATATTCTCTCACACAATTCATGAAGCTGAACAACTGATTAACATGTACAAATAAACAATAATCAATAGTAGTTATTTTATAGCATCCAGAAAGTTAGCCTTTTGAATCATAATTTCCTAACATTTGTTAAGTTTGTGTCAGCACATCATCTTTACGCAACATGTTGTTACAGATGAGAGAAGCACCACTGCGTCATATCAGCAGTCAACAGCATCGCGATAACATTTTATTACAAACAAAGTGACCAAAAAATTGAGAAACTGGAATCGTCATATATTTAAAATTGCTTATACATATTTATACATATATGTTTTATATTATTAACCTTATAAAACTTTTACTAATGAGACACAGTACTTATTCATATTATATCTGAAGTTCGAATATTTTATTGTACCTTAATTTAATACAGTCTCTTCTCAACTACATTACTTACAATATCATTCTAATGATTATTGTAGACATAGCTCAGCATTACGGGCATCTTACCGAATAGTGTGTTTCAAACTCAGTGTTCCATGACATAACATAAATATGCTCACACATTGTGTAGCCACATGACACAGCTACTCGCGTTGGACTAGTCATTAAACAAATGTAACACATATGTGCCTCAATATGCCATTGTCTGAACCCACAATGACTTCATCGGCTACAGGGTCAGCATGGCAGTTCGAACTACATCCTGATCCACAGGTGTGTGGGAGCATAACCTCCCTAGCTACAGCAGGTGCAACTACATCCTGAAAGCTGGTGCGGGTGGGGACGCAGCCTACGCGGCTACAGAAGGCGAAGCAACATCCTGACTCGCAGGTGTGGGTGCATCTTGAGCATTACTGCCATCTCCTGTGGCTGTCCCATAGCACAGAACTCTTTCCAATTTGTCAACACAGTGACTTGTTGAATAAAGAAATTCTAGAATACCCAGTCCACCTCCTAAGAAAGCTTCTTGAATGCTTCGTACTCTTATGTCTTTGTATCTTTTCCTTGGCCGTTATCGGCGCATTACAGCAACCAACCTTCCAGCTTGGTCGTAGTTGCTTTCTTCACTCCGATCGATTTTTCTGGGTGCATCTGCAATAATATACAAAAAATATTAATACATAATAAATATTAGGGTACGTATTTCAACTATAGCTTCTGGAATCATTTCGGGGTAACAGTGCCGTATACTAACATTTTTATACACGAATTTTGTTACAAATATTTGTTATCTTGATTTAGTCAACAACTAACGATAGGACAGTAATTACACACATATCATGGCACATCTTTAAATACTTTTTTCAGAAAATTGCTACACATTCTTCTGTGTAATTTAATTGGAATCTAAAATAAATTACAATATTATGGCCACCCTTGCTCATTAGCCAACAGCCGTTGTAACAGTAAGCTTTATCAAGCTATCATAATAGTTGCGACGTTTTTGGTGCTTTTAAAATATATTGTAAAATTTTCCTGTCTACAACCTGTGATAGAACTCCCTCATCTTTATTTGCAAGAATAATTATTATAGGATAATCAAAACATCACTAATAAATCCCACATCTGTTATTGTGATTATAATCATCTACAGTATTATACTGAAATATTCTAGTGTGGTAGGCTTTTTGCAGTTAATTGGGTTGCCAGTCTACTTTACAAGTGATATTGTGTCGAGTAGCTAGTATTAAATTATTATCACTATCTGATGCAAAGTGCCATTTTGATGCATAAAGTGCTATTTCGTAACCTCTTTGCCTGTCAATATGTTATACATTTAACAGAATGCAAGTGTGATTGAAACGTCTCCCTCACACAAAAAAATCTGCGACCGACTTTTCGGAGATAGAACTTGGAACACCTACATGGTCCACAGTTCTCATTATTTAAGTAGAAGGTTTCATGTGCGTCTATATACATCACTTGCATATCAGTATGTCTGTGAATATCTATAGTGGCAAGTTGGTAATGTTCGCAAAATCCGTTACCGCTATACTGCGCCCATTCAACTGTTAACTATCAATTCTGCACTAAGCAAACAAAACGAAACACACAAACTAACTACAAGCATACAACAACGTACTGTACAGTGGCATGTAGTTGTTTTCTTTCTGTAGGCACATGTGTGTGGCCCTCCCCTCCCGACATATCCTCCTGATACTTGATTGCAGTGCAATGACACACCCTTCTAGCCACTGCACTGGCGCCTCGTAGTGCGCGCTCTTCGAATTTGCGGACTTTTTCACATTATTTCCTGACAAATGTTCTCCAACAAATACTATTTTTATACACTGAACTATGGAACTTGCCTGCACGTGCCTACATCACGGAACCAAGCGTAGCTGTTACTCATTCACGGTATAGTGTTAGCAGTTCATTGGCTGCACAAGTAGCCAACTTTACATTAACTTAAAATTAAAGTGTGTTATGTCGCCTATTAGTTTGAATGTATTCTACATAATTTTTACGTGGTTGTGTACGTAATATATCTACTAAAATACATGCATAATGTGGAAAACCTTCTTGAATTTGAGATTATTTTATTTACCTGACTGTACTATATAATATTACCACGTGTATTTATACATATATTTTACTTGTTCTCATTAGAAAGAAATGTGGTCAAAACCGGAAGTCAGTAAAACGTACCGCTTTCTAACAATTTCAAACTCATCTTTACTATGCAATTCTAACATATACGTTGTTTAAATAAGTTCCCCAAATGATATTTGTTTGAAACTTTTAGTTTGTTGTCTAATCTACGTATGTGCAAATTTTCAACTTGTTTTCTATTTTTTCCCCTGAGTTGGTCTAATTCGGCACTAGTTTTTACTGTAATAATGCATTAGATTCTAATATGACACTTAAATTTTATTACACATGTGCATTGTATCGTAATAATAGTAAACATCTTTACCATTGAGGGGAGTGGTCAAATGTTTACATGGGTTATTATTGGAAACCATTGAATGTGTGGTATGCTTATTCTAGTGAAACAACATTTGAAGCGCCCAGTTATTAATAATTTTGGAGGTAATGTAGTTTACTTTAACTAAAATTATGTTCATAATAATTTGTAAAGAGCCTGCAGCACATAGGTATCGTCCATGATTACTTTAGATACTGACCAGCTTAACGCAATAGCTCTGCCGACCTGGGGGGTCCACTCCCGACTTTTTACTAGATTATTTCGTAGTTTCATAAATCCCATATTTCAAAACCTGTTCATTACAACAGCAGAATATTATTCTTGAAAATGAATTTAAAAGGCCGAGAATTGTGGGGCGATTCATAACTAATTCAGAAATTTAATGTCTAGCATATCTTTATTATAAAGCACAAATAGAACGCATATTCGCGTTCACATAATCTGAATAACGTTTTCCAACTCCTATTATTATCTTATTACTGAATACTGCATTTATAAATCAACCAGTTTAATTATTGATTGCATAATTTGGTGGTAAAATCTGCAATATAGCTTGCTGAAAACCTTTGAAACTATTCTAAGTTACATTTTGCTATTTATAATTTATTTTTATTCGAGAATAGAGAAGAAAATCATTGCAAGATTTCAAGACATTTTGAACTGAAACTGTTTTGAAGCATCACAAGAATAGGGTCCCAGAATAATTTTGAAGGGAGTCCGTACGTTGGCTGTGTTGTGGTGGTAGTGGTGGCGGGGGAAAAGGCGGGCAGTGAGAACCGACAGTGATATGCTCATGCTAAAGCATGACGATCCACACTGAAGCAATAAATTAAGCTTATAAACAATTACTTTCAAATCCTAATTTACGTTTGCCCCTTACAACACAAATAAAGATGAATTTCGATATAGTACCTATGCCTGCAAAATTGTAGGCCAATGGGCTTAAAGTAAATGTAAGAAGTATTGGAAATCTTTACATTTCTATAGCAAGTTTCGATTTCCATAGCTACTGCTTACTAGAATAGGAAAACAAAGTGCATACATTTTCCGCGACGCACATGTTGTATGCATAAATATATCGTAAGTATTAGGTTACCTCTGCCCTACAGATTGGACACGATCTGTTCGACGCCATTAAACTGTCTGCACAGTTTTGCACACACCTGTATTTCCACATGGTACAACAATATTGGTTGAGTCTTCAAGCAGACAAACGTTGCATGTCCTTTGCATCATTTGCTCTTCGCAGGGAGTATTTTCTACCATTGGTTCTGGTCCGTGCCCTGCCTGATTTTCCACAATTTCTCGGTCTGGCATTCAGGCTGGGATGCAGGTTCATGGCCTTCTTCCTCTCCTTCTGCTTCCTGTCCGTTTCTAGAGTTTACCAACAAATACATCAACTTATCGACCGTGTGAGACACATATCACAGAAACGTTATTACTGTTTACCAGCATTCGTAGACCATTTCGAACCATAACTGTGTTCCGGTTCTCCCGTTGTGTTGGTCGAACAGGACGTACATCAGCAACAGCTCTTGTTTCAATAGTGTGCCTGTTGGATATCTTGATCTGGACCTCTACGAAACTCCAAGTGTTGAGGTGTAACCCCATATCACCCAGGAGTGGAATGTCTCTAAAAGGTTGTTGGGCCTTCGTGGCTGATGGAAATTACTGAAATTATCAGGACCAACTCTGACCATCCAGGAATGTTCCACATAATCGACCATGTCGTTGAGAGCCAGAATATTGCCCTCTTGAATAAATGTTCGGGTGGCCTGTATGCCTTCAGTTATGCCAACTTCCGGGGTTTTGACGTCGAAGGGATGTCCTCGGTGAGGTGGTCCCCCATTTTCATTGAGGCATTTCTCATTCACCTGCCAAACTATGTCGGACAACTTGTCTCCACACAGCCTAAAATGGAAGCAAACAGTTTAAAACAATAGTTTTCACAACACCAGGGAGCTTATTCTGAGTTTCGTGGTTACGAACCAATAGACGGAATGAAGCAACTGTGCCGCGGCCTACTGTGAAAGTTGTTTCCCTTCCAGTACACAAAATCCGTATTCAGAGTTATATTCGGTAAGAGGGCCAGCGCGTTCGTGTATCTTCGGGTATACCGACTTTTTTACAACTACGAACAGAACCCTATCGTCTGCTCTCATATTTGACAACTTAGAAAAATTATGATGAGATGTGCAGATTTCTATTGTAAATGACATTTGTAATAACAGGTGGAATAGTATTACCTTAAATAGATTGTTTAAAGTCATATATGCCATAAAATTAGTTCAATATGAAGTTCTTGGTAATATTTAGTGAATGCCGGTTTTTTCGCTTCCTTTGTTTACAACATATTTGTATTGATTTTGAGAACAGTTTTGCGTAAATTTAATTATGAATACGGAAATATCTCGCCAAGGACGAGTAACGGAACGGCAGCAATACTTAATTTAAGATTTTATGAAGGCTCACCCAGAATTAGCCACATGAAAATTCACACCACAGTTATCGTCGGCGTTAAAAAATCGGTATTGGACGCAACTGACTGCTGCTGATGGTATAGGCCCAATGAAAACCGAGGACAAATTGATAAGGGTATGTGTATATTTTTTATTATCGGATTGATTGTACAAATAATAGCAATAGTACAGGAAATACAATTAAATCCCTTACAGCAAGCTCAACATTGTGGTCAGCTGCAATTATTGTACTATAAATTTAATTGGCGTAGTAAATATCAGGACATAAATAAACCATGTACGTAGTGTGGTAAACTCAATTATCCATACTGCACATTGAAACAATAAACTTTGGTTGGTGACGGTATCTAAGTAGCTATATAAATAATGTTAGCTAAAACTTGGTCTTAATGGCTGGAAGCATATAGGCACATTCTTTGGTTCTGTTATGGATAACACATTGTATGTGTTATCAATATTCTATATCCTACTTCTATATTCATTCAGCAACTTAGTTTTAGGTTGTATGTAACTATGCAGGATGTTTACAAAAATAACAGACAAACTCCGGCAGGTGAATCCTTGTGAAAAATCAAGCAGAAAACATGTCTTGCACTTTTCGGCTAAACGTAAAATTAAGGGAGTATGAGCCTCTGAATATCGAATTTCTATTTTCTTAAAATATCGAACACGAGGGGGCATAAAAATCCATGTTGTAAGCATTAATTTACGCTACTGGGATCTTCAAACCCACATGGATACCTCCCTTCCTAATGAAAATAAAAGGGTGAGAAACCCTCCAAATGCGCACAACTTTTTCACCGTAAGGATATTTTAACATTTGAAGATCGTATATTGTGTAGTAAGACCTGTGTGACAATAAAGGTCCTCTTGTTGCAACCGTCTAAGAGCTATCGTTTTCGTGTACAACACAATAGATGATGTTGCGCAGCGGTACAGAGTCCATAGCATAGGCAATACTGCGTACATGCGTGTTTGATTTGAGGCTGGCTCTCAAGATGGCTGTGGCCATTGACTAAATTAACTGATAATACCATAAGTAAGAGCTTGGGTGGGAAGTACGGTGAATCAACGAAGGTTTTATATGTTCGCGTACACGAGTGCTAGATAAAATCGTGTCACATAGGTGTCATTGAAACTTACCTGATGACTACAGCATTGCAGTTCTGTGTCTAGTTAAAGAAACTGTTCAAATGTCTAACAACTCAAGATTCATTAAGACTGTGAAAGAAGAAACAAACAGCATATTTTTGTCTATTTTAATAGTCGAGTAACTTTTTACATAACATTAATATTTTAGTTGAGCATGAAAGCACATGTTAGCTTAAACACAATTTCGCTACCAAATATTGTATGTTACACTTGGTAACCTTGCCAGAATATATTTTTTGCCATAGCAGCAAAGGATTTTTTGTCACACATTTGTATAAACACGATTCCTTTGCTGTAAGACAAAATAAATGCAAACATTTGCACGATTACACTACAAATGCATTTCTTGTTTTTGTACACAACTCTTAAAATTTTGAAGTGGCACACTTGCCTTTATGTATTCGATGAACTTACTTATGAAGGTAGATGGCAGTGGAGGATTAGTTTCATAAAATTTTGTTTTTGAACATGTCTGAATAAAATTCTAGGAAAAAACAAAGTTACAGAGTTATTATGTATGCATAGATTCAAGTTTAATTATTACGAATTTTACTCTAAAAGTATATCAACATACAAATGTAAGACAATCTGGTACAATAACACCAGTTATTTGCTTGTGTGTGTTTGCATAAAAAATGGCTGATAATTCTATAGTTTTCAGCATGCTAATCAGTAATGTCTCGTATTTGTTACACTGTTCAGTTCTACATAAACATAATCTCGTGCTTTGCTAGACTATGTTGTCCTGAATTCTTGCAATGTTCCGGTAACATTCTGGCGTCACAATTATGCAGTGACCAAAGTAGATGTTTAATATTTAGTTACGAAAACTAATAAAATAACACTCTTTAGAACAAAAATCTCTTTATAATAAAATTTATGTTGGGCCCGGCCAATTTGTATATAAAGTAAGGCTTTATTGACTCCTTATAACACATTTGTGGCCTCTTTGGAATGTAAACCCTTAATAACAAAAGTGTTCAGGATTATCAATGTAAAAAAATTATTTTATAGTTTTCTTTGTTTCACAGAATTGAATTTGTAACTTGAAAAATTTGGATTGTATACAATTAATTAAACAAACAGTAATGAATCCATAAGTTTCAGCATGTTATAAATCGTGCAGAAAGTAAATTTCCAAATTAAGAATTAGATATTGTAAAACTTTAATACCTACCAAATTGTTTGAAACAGAATTATTGGAAGAATTTTTTTTGACATGTATCTTTTTTTTTTTTTTAAGTGGCTGCAAATAATTTTTAACTTATGAACCTAAAAAATTCTGTATTTTAAACATTTTACTACTGAAATTCCATCTAAAACTCGACACAATACCTTTCATACAGTGATATTATACAAAATAACAAGTGTAACATAATTACTGTTCCAACTACCAGTACATACACAAAAAATACACACCACCATTACCACTTTATAAATAACCTCCGTATAGCAAACACAAAAATATTCAGTCCTTTTAGTTTTGTTTTGCAGAGGTTTTACTGCATTCTCCTATCTCTGCAACTGCCGCTTGAATAGGGTACTCTTTGTTCCTTTTTCTCAGGCGATCTCTCTTTATAAAATTCTCAGATTCAACTCCCCCTCCCCACACCGTTTTTTTCTCTACATAATTTTGGCTATGCCGCTGATATTTTGTAAGGTTTAGCAAAGATTTGCAGTGGTGATCAACAAATTGTGAAGACTCGTGTGGGCTGAGAATAAAATATTATCAGTTGTGTCCACTTGGCATGACATAACACAGTAGCGAATCACGTTCAAATAATTTACATACTCTGCATATTAAGATCAGAATGCTCCAATTCCTTATATATGTGTTGGCAAAAATTTCGCTTAGCTTTTATAATGTAGTCAAAACAATTCTTAGAAGAATTAATATTGAATGATACAGAGTTTAGCAAATTTTGCCTATTTTAAAGAGTCTTTGTTTTTCATTCTTCAGGTTTCCAAATATAATTTTGCTTTTTATAAAAACCCTCTAAATATTTTGCAGCTCCAACAAACCAGGGGCACAACTCAAAACGTATGATTCTGAGATAATCATGTTTGAAGTTTCAGGCCCGCCCAGAGAGGGAGGCAGGCTGGTACGCACAGCCCCAGGCCCCACTGATTAACAATTTGGGGAAGTGTTTGGGGTCTATGGGAGGTAGAGGCCCAAACTCTTTGATTTGCCCCAGGTCTCAAAGAATCTATGGGCGGATCTGTGGAGTTTTATTAAGAATAAATAGCAATAAAAAACCCCTGTTAACGTTATAGTATTTTAATTGTTGCAGTATGATTATTACATAAGTGCCTATTTTAACATTCAAAATATCATTGAAAATACATAAGAATATAGGTCTAACCCAAAATTGCCCATTATTGAGTTATGCCCTAATTAATCTGGAGGCACAATTTTTTTAGTTTATAAAATTTCTAAACTGTATTATTGCTTCAAATGAGAGATTAAACTACATTATTGCTTCAAATGAGAGATTTATTTTTAATATGCAGTCCCATATATTTACGAGTTGTAAGACAATTTTACTGAGGTATCAATGCACTTAAAAATAAATGTTAACATAAAAAGAAGACTTAAATATTATTGTGTGTGGTATTTAATATTGCAAAAGCTATTGCATTCAAAGCATTGACAACTGGATAGGAAGCCTGAATTTGTTGCTGAAGAAGTTCATTTTGTTGCTCTGAAGCAGCAGCAAGTATACTTATTGCAGATGCTATTTATTACCAGGCTGCAACGTTCCTTTCTTCGACAGCCTGAAAAGCAGCCAAAGATGCCGCAAAGTTGCAACTGTCTTCTGTCTTTTTCGAGACTGGGTGATAGAAGTAGTATACAATGCATATTGTTCACCGACAGATGTCGTAGGGATGGAGGTGAGGGTGGTGGTGGTAGGGGTAAAAGTAGTGGTGGTGGCAGCAGAGGTGGAAGTTGTTGTGGTATTATTTGGGCTATGCTGAATGTACAAAAAATCAGTCGCATAAAATTTGGGTATAAAAATGTTACCATTTGCGGCAGTGGTCAGAATAGATGTTGTTATTGGCTCTGTTGCTGTTGTACGCTCTATCGTGTGTGGGGGTCCTCCTACTGGTGTGAGCTCTGCTATTAATATGGACCCTGCTGCTGGTGGAAGTTCTGGTGCCAGTGTTGTTTTTGTGGCTGATGGCTATACGTGATCTGGTACTGGTTGACGAGCTCTTCGCACTCTTGTTTCTCCTTCCAGCAGCTCTTCAAAGACAGTAGCAGAGTGCCATGAATTCGAGGCCATTAAACGTTCCTCCACAGTTTTTCAGGCCTCTTTTTGTGGGCCACCACCTGTACTATTGTGGATGCACTTGATTTTGGCTGCCTTTGCCTTTGTGGCACTTTTCAGTCGATCCATGTCTAAAAAAATACAATACTTGAAGTTATACATTTTAAAAACTGACCGAGTTCTTAAACACCATCCTAAATATTGTGCAAATTTTAAAACATAAGAAAATATTTGTTCGTACAGTATTGTATTTTAGTGTAATTATGTATGAAATAATTTTATTGTTGCTAACATCTTGATTTTGGCAGAAAACTGTCACTTTTACCTAGTGTTACATTACTACTAATCAGTTAGGATAATTGCTAAATAGTTATAGATATCTTGTTTAGACGATATCCAAAAAACAATGTTTTATATTTACACTATTGTACGTTATTTTAAGTTTGTAATATTGATGAAGTCTATTGCTGTTTTATATGTTGAATGAATGTAATGGAAATTAATAAAAAGTAACCGAAAAATTGTTCGCTTAATGTACTGCCAAATAATAACCAATATAACTATTCTTATTTAAGACGAAAATCTTAATCACTAGAAATTTTCAATTTATTACAGCTATTTGCTGATCTCAGGTTTTATGCCTCAGGTAGCTACCAGCTGTCGGGCAAAACGTATTTACTTGACCTCAGCCAATCTTCTCTCAGCAGAAGTGTGACACATGTGAGCATGGCAATAAATTAATTGTTGCTGGACAACATCATACAGTTCCCAGTTGATGAAAGAGCTCAAGCAAAAGCCATACTAAAGTTAGTAGACTTGAGCCATGTTTTAGAGTTTTAATTTTAAGAATGAGTTGTTTTCATGTGTCATGCTGTAGTAGATTATTGTTATAGGAAACTTTTCATGAGAAGGCTAATAAAATATGTAACAGGATAACAAAATGAACCTCGAATTTTGTTATGTTCTAATTGAAGTTGCTGGGAAGGAGCTTCTCATAAAAGAAGTCTAAAATTTAAGCCTAACCCTGTTACATTAAAAAAAACTAGTCCAGCCTAATGAGTTTACTAAACAACATTAGAACTTGTGTAGTACATGATTACTATAATTAGATATCCAATAATGCAGTGAAAGTATTTGAGTAATAATAACCTGAACGACAAGTGTAGTTATTTACACACAACTGGGGGCTGATTAAATATTACAAACTGGTATTTCCACCGACGCAGAGCATTTTGACAGGTCTTAATTTGCCCCTATAACATTCATTGCCTTAGCGGCAACCAGAATCAATGCAAGTGCAAATTTGTGTTGTACCAGTAAAATAGCTATAATTTATTCCCACCCCTTCCCCAGCTTAAGTGCTACACAATTATAATTCACTTGTACTTGTTTTTGAGGTAGTGCAGGCATTCTACCCACTAGAATCATTATAATTTTTATATTGGCTCTGATTGATTACTAAATTATGTGGAAACCTAAAAAAAATTAAACACTGTTTTGCTTTTCCATTTGCACTCCTAGAGCAGAAATTCTAATCATT
>PNEQ01030223.1:10691-31953 GCA_003012365.1 Medauroidea extradentata | reverse complement strand
GTCGTTCCTGCCATCAGTACCTTTCAGCTCCGTGCCATCTTGTTGCTGCTGCGTCGTTCCCGCCATCAGCACCCTTCAGCTGCATGCCATCTTGTTGCTGCTGCATCGTTCCCGCCATCAGTACCTTTCAGCTCCGTGCCATCTTGTTGCTGCTGCGTCGTTCCCGCCATCAGCACCCTTCAGCTGCATGCCATCTTGTTGCTGCTGCGTCGTTCCCGCCATCAGCACCCATCAGCTGCGTGCCATCTTGTTGCTGCTGCATCGTTACCACCATCAGCACCCTTCACCTGCGTGCCATCTTCTTGCTGCTACGTCGTTCCCGCCATCAGTACCTTTCAGCTCCGTGCCATCTTGTTGTTGCTGCATCGTTCCCGCCATCAGCACCCTTCAGCTGCGTGACATCTTGTTGCTGCTGCGTCGTTCCTTCCATTTTATCTGGTGCTATGGCGGTAAAACTTCTCATATACAAAATAAACAGTTTTATCCAAGCGGAAAACAATTCTCGAACATTTGATATTTATTACTGATAATTCTCTTCACTGGCGTCGACTCCATGGGGCTCGGGGGGGCCGAGCCCCCCCCCCAATGTTGTCGGCCAGGGGCAGAGCCCATCCAATGTATTCGTACAAATGAATTACAACTGTTAATTTAATCAACTTTTCAAGTTTTAACCGTATTTTCAAAACAAAAAACGCGCACTGGAAATACTATTTCCGCGCCCCGCAACATGGCTAAAAATGGCCTTTTCGCGCAGCTACATCACATCTATCACTCAGATTCATATGAAACAACGATAGCAAGCTTCAATGAACATTCGTTACATACTTTCCAGCAATAAAAAAATAAGGTCACTACTTAAAGTTCCATAGTTCCAACGGTACGACGGAAACACTGCACTCCAAGTAAGCGTATTGCACATAGAAGCGAGGTGACACTCAGGCTGCGGCAAGCGAGCGTTATTTGCAGCTATGTCACGAACAGAAAATAAAGCTGCATCACGCCCATGTCACCACTATACATTCAGTTTATGCGGCGCATCAGTTGCAGCGCGTCTGGCCAGCTAGACTTGTTGCCACTAGTCACATTTTACGACTGCATTTTGCAGCTCGCAACACAGCTGCAAATAACGCTCGTCTGGCTACAGCCTAAGCCCGCAGGTCAAACATCTCTAGGCAGGCAGCGCTCATACTTATCTTACCACATGCAGCACAGCTCGTCCGCCAGGGCCAACTATCTTGGCAGTGTAATATGAAATTTCCTTATCTTGCACATCTCAATTTACATATGGACAATTTGAGGGGGCAGTGCTATGATGGTGCCTCTGTTATGAGTGGCAGATTTAAAGAACTGCAGAAATTAATTGCAGACTTACAGCAAAAGGCGAATTATGTACATTGTGCTGCTCACAGTTTGAACTTAGCAGTTGAAGCTCCTGCTCTGTTTGAGAGATATAATGAATTTAGTCAAAGACTTGGCAAACACAGTTAGAGAATCCTTTAAAAGATTACAAATCTTCAGAAATAGAAGTGAAGACGACAACATTGGCCTTCGCCCACTTTGCCCTACTCGATGGACGATGAGAGCTTCCAGCATTCAACTGGTATTGAAAAACTATGAAAGTCTTGTCAAGTTTTTTGAAACATTTTACGAAGAAAATACTACTGATGCAGCTTCAAAGTGTTCTGGATATTTTGCAACAATGCAGCACTTCTATACATTTTTCTTCCTGTCCCTCAATTGTTACATCATGAGTCCAGTCGAAGAGGTAAATATTAAGATATAGTGTCCACGCATTAGTGTAACTGAAGTAGAATCAACACAAAAATATCTCATTTCCATCCTGGAAAACAAGCGTGAGGATTTCGCAATTTTCGAAGTAAGGTTTAGAATAAAAACCCAACTTTTCTGAAGAGCCAGAATTGCCGAGACAACGCCGCATTCCAAAGAAACTTGAGAACCCTGCTCTGCTGCATCTCACAAGTTCTCCACTCCAGACGAATATTTCAAGCAACAGTTTGTTGATGTATGTGAGACAGTGAAATCATGTGTTACAGAGAGATTCGGCTCTACTGGATTTCAGAAAATGGTATTTTAGATCAAATAATGCATATCTACTGTGAACAACCACATGAAGCTAGATCAGACGTGAAAGTTCTTTTGTCACGATTTAGATATCGACAGACTCATTTGACACCTATCCATGCTTGGCGATATCGCCAAACGGAAGAATGTAGCCATCAACTCAATGTGTGACATACAGAAGATGTTCTTGGAAGACCCCATTGTTCAAGACCTCCTGCCCGAAGTCAACAATTGTATGAAACTCCTACGTACTGTTCCTGTGACAACCACTACAGCTGAAAGGTAATTCAGCGCCCTTCGCTGCCTGAAGACGTACTTACGGTCATCGATGGGGCAAAAGAGACTAAACAACGTAGCATTACTTTGCTGAGTAGGGCCTATGTTATTAGAATTTTCACTAATTATTTTGTGCGAGATTGTTTAATTTATTGAATATTATATTATTTATTATGGAATTTAGCTAAATGAAACTGTCAAGATATTATGTGAATATATTTAAAAATTATATATGATAAAGGCCCCATAATTTTATTTTTTAAAGTGTCAAGATATTTTGTGATTTATATTCTTTAAATACAAGTATTAAAATGTTTCATAAATCTCGTGCAAACATTGAGAAACTTTCGTTTTAGTATTATATATTAATGTTTTATGTGATACGGGCAGCTTAATTTTATTTTTACGAAAGTGTCAAGAAATGGTGTGATTTAAATATTTTGGTTGCAAGCTCAGAAAGGTTTCATAAATGTCTTGCATACAGGGAGAAAACTTTTGTTTAAGTACTGTATTTCAGTATATTGTGTGATAGAAGCCCCTTCATTTTATTTTTGGAAAGCATCACGAAGATGTGTCATTTTAATATTTCAGTTGCATTTTAAAAATGTTTCAGCCAAGATTTTGTGTGATTTGAACATTTAAGCTTCAAGTTTTATAATATTTCATTAACCTATTGCAACCAAGGAGAAAACTTTTGTTTTGGTATAGTATTTTAATATTTTTTGATAAGGGCCCCTTAAATTCAGTTTTTCGAAAGTTCAAGATATTGTGTGATGTGAATGTTTTAGCTGGAAGTTTAAAAATATTTCATAAATTTCTTACAACTAGGGAGAACACCTTTGTTTTGGCAGTACAGTACATGTTTGGAATAATTCCGGGCAGAATGACCCCTGTAACCCTTCAGCTTCTAAGCCCCCCCCCCCCCCCCAATAAATTTCAAAAGCCGGCGCCGCTGATTCTCTTCATTCGACTTGAGGCCCAGCAACATAAAGTCACATTCCACAAAGTATGAAATATTCCAGTTATGACTTACTGAACTCGTTCTTCGCTTCTAGGCTGCGCAGCCAAGGGTCACGCTTCAGCTTAGAAATACTGAACGTGACTCTCGCCTAGACTCAGTGGGGAGAACAAAATATTTCCCATAGCCAATAATGTATCTCAGTGCCAATTACAAAAAATAACACAACTGCCAAATGAAATTTTACGTTCTTGTTTATTCAGTTTCAATATTAATTCCAATAACACACACACACACCTACACACACACCAACATACCCCAACACAATGTGTGTAATTAACTACTAAAGGGGACGCGAAACGAAACTGCGATGAACCAACATAAGCAATATAAAACATATTGGCCGTGGCAAAACAAACGCGAACGAAAGCAGGTTATTTTCATAATAGTTAAACAAATTTTTACGAGACTGACGTTCTGAAGAAGACGCTAGCCTTTCTACTCTTAAAAACGTAAAACTGCCCTATAGCTTGTAGCTAATTTTCCAGCTAATTCACGTCACCACTATCACCCAATTCAGGCCTTCTGTGATCTAGCTGCGTCACAAACAAACAAAAAAAAAATAAATAAATAAATTACCATATGGTGCACCTATCTATATCTATATCTGTCTTTCTCTATTAACCTGAAAAACACTGTTAGAAGTCGTACCTGCAGAATAAACCTAAAACCGAATCTATATAGCACAAGAATGCTGTAAAGAAAAAAAATAAACGAAACAAATTATTAACAAAAATTGTCAAAGGTAACTTGGAAAACTTAACTAGCACAACAATAAATCCTATCCTTACTAGAAATATTGATTAAATTTGATAAAATTCTCCCTCACAAATTTAAATACTATAAACATGCAAATAAAAAATATACTCTGAATGCTGGAGCATTGCAATATAAGATAATATTTAAACACGAAATGGGAACAACCTTAAAATAATGTAATAAATTTATTTCGACTAAATAAAAAATTATAACAGCTTGTGTGTGGGTATATATATATATATATATATATATATATCTATATATATATATATATATATATATATATATGTGTGTGTGTGTGTGTGTGTGTATGTGTGTGTGTGCATGTGTGTGGTTGTGCGTGTGTGTTGGTGTCCAAATATATGGTTTATATGCTTATGTACATACGCAAACCACACCAAGAAATTTAAGTTAAGTAGGATTATTAAGATGCACAAATAGTGATTGCAGTAGCCAGTTAAATTATTTCTCTGAAAGAAATCATACCTACGTAACCTAAGAAAATATTCTGAGTGCCATCATTACCATGACACCACGGAACGCAATGCTTTTATCACAGTTTAAATAAACACGCTATTAGGAATTACATACATCTGAAGCTCAGATAATGACAAGGTAATTAACATTTCAGAAAGTTCTATAACTAATGAACTAGCGTATACACTACACAGTATTACCTCATTCCTGGCAAATATATCGTTAATCTATGCTATTAGCACTGTTCATTGAAATTATCTTCTGTCGAGAGTGCAGTTAACCAAAGCAGGACCATTGCAAAGTTTCACACAAAAACTGCACATTTACTGGATTTTTACGCCACCTTTATATCCCACATGAACAAAAAAAACACAGAATACGTCAGCATAATATCCATAGTACAGAAACTAAATAGATTTATGATACTAGTCAATTCACTTTAACTCAATAAACACAAAGTATTTCATGATGAATTATCTCCTGTGCTCTACCAGCTCGTAGACATTCTGGTGGAGACGAGATAAGCGAAATCCTAAGGTTCTAAAGAACTATGGTCACAGAGAGAGACTATGGTTACAGAACGAGGGAAATGCAGGGATAGCATCATTCTAACTTACAAACTGCACATAAAAACCATGGTCCAAACATTACGACCAAATTGTCAACTTATATTAACACTATTTTACATGCATGTCACGTCATCAGTTAAACGAACAATAACAAATTTAAGTGCATTATCAAAACTGATAAAATGTTGATATATTTATTTCAGTCATGCTTGAAATGGCTTCGGTGATACTTTCAACACAGGCCTTTTGAGATCATTAGTTGCAGTTTTCACCAGCACAGTCCGTACAAGTCTCTCTTCTCCAGGAAATTTTTCAATGATTCCACCGAATTTACAATGCTGGGCTGATAGTTTCTCATACTTCATGATGACAAGCTGGCCTACCTGCAAATTTTACTTGTTCACCCACAACTTCTGCTGGTTCAGGAGCCTGTAGAGATACTTTGCTGCCCAACGTTGCAAGAAGTGCAGCACCAAGCGTTGTACCAGTTGCCATTAGGATACGTGGTTAAGTCTCAGAACTGCGGCTTCACGTTCAGGTATTTCTGTAGACCATTTCCAGTCAAAAAACGTCAATGAGTAAGTGTGCTTGAGTCACTTGGATCATTAGAGAGGGCAGTAAGGGACTGTGAATTAAAACAAGTTTCAAATGATGGTTGAACGGTTCACAGCTCTTAGAACTTTAGGGTACCGTTACTATTTACACTAGGAAAATAACAGTTTTTGGACATATGCCTCTACGGGCGAATTTTGCCGTATTGCAGAACACAACCCACAATATAACAAAACAAGAAAAGAACAAAAAATTAAGAAAAGTCGGTAAGCTCTAGTCAACATACACAAAACGTACATATAATTTCTTGAAATGAATTTAGTCATATTCCAGAAGACGTCATAATAACATAAAAAATATAAAAATCATACAAAATTAATTCCTAAGTGTAACATAGTCATAATACTAACCCACTGCAAGAATCGTTCGAAGATCACACCATTAACACTATGCAAATGGTACATAATACTTTACACTCCAGATTCCCACAACCCCCTTCAGTGGCCTACAGATGGTGTAGTGAAGAGCCAAGAAATGCCTTGCTCTGCACTGACAACTGATAATGTTCTGGGATTAATTATTTCAGTTCATTAACAGCACTAACAAAAGAAGTTTCACAGTCACTAAGCATGTCACTATGCCTACCACAACGTGAAACAAATCGTTTCTGTGTTGCAATGAAAGCAGCTGTTGACAAGTCTCTCGCGAGTTGTAAATGAACTTCCTCGGTAGCAGAACACATAAACAGTGCTACGTAGAATTGTGTGTGATATATCTCCTACCCTTACAATTGCGAAGACTGAGCGGGCCAGCATAATCAACACCGCAATGCAAAAAGTCGGCCACGACATAACTTAGGAGTTGGGAGACCACTCATTAATTGCTCTACTGATTTTGCTTAGGTGCGATTACACCTCACACATTTTTTCCACTATTTTTCTAATGATGTTTCTAGCTCCAGTATATTTGATGAATAATTACTTGTACTAACTGAGGATCATCATGACGATTATTTACGTTCGCAGTCACTGTTAACTCACTATGAGGTGCTTGTCAGCATCTACTGTTGTACATGGCATCTTATATGCTCCTGCAGCCCTGCTGGACCACCACAGTGCATGACAGGGCGGCTCTAATGTAGATAACCTTCGCGATGTGCAGTCTGAAGGATTGTTCCTCTTACCATAAATATGTCGCCATTGAGGCGGATCAAGAACGTCCAAGATTATTGAAATTCTATTTGCCGCAAAGATCTCCCATGTTAAGGTTAAGGTTACTTTTCTGGTGCTACTTTTGTTTTTCCAGCAACCAAGCGAACCACAATAATATTTTATTCATTGTGAGATCTTAAGTACACCACATCAGCATAGTCTGCTACAGATGCATTTCAAAACCATACAAGTTACATGGAAACCGTCTTCGAATAACTATCTGCCTATGTATTTTAACACTTTTTAGAATAGAGAGTAAGTAAAGTATCCCGGCACAGTTGCTGTGGATTTTGGGTGTGGGTGACCTTAGTTGACCTTTTATCCCGTTCATCTTGGATTACACAGCACTCAAAATTTCCCAAAATTTTGAAAGATGAAAAATATATCCAAAAAAATCCTAACAATACCAAAATAATTAAGAAAATTTACAAAAAATACAGAAAATTTTTGAAAAAATCTGAAATTATCCAAAATTTCTGAAAATTAAAAAAATCCAAAACTTCTAGAAATATTTAGAAATTTTTGAAGTAGTTCCCTTTCTTCTTGGCTTTATCGCCCAAAACCCTAAAACCCTCAAACGGGCCAATGTCTCCGAAGGTCAGAAGTCAAACCCGCGCCTTCAAAAAGCAGGCAGATGACTACAAGGTTTTGAAACCACCTGCACCTTTAAAGCAGGCAGATGACTCCGAGGGTTAGGAACAATCCGCACTCTCAATGCGGGTGGTAGATGACTCCCGAGTGTTAGGAGTCAGATTGAAAGTGGTACTCATAATCAAAAAATATGTCTATATATATTAAGTTAATAAAAATATATATTCAATACTTGTTAACAATTAAATATTTTATGCACTTTCAGATAATTATACACTTTTATTCGCCTAATATTTTCAAAATATTTCAATCATATTTGTTTATTATTATTTTAATCCCATTAATTATATGTTTTATCACTTAAAATAATACAAACTAATTACAATTGTTTAGCATATTTTTGTTAATATATTCAAATTGTCATTTATTAAAATATTTTACCAATTTTCGTAAGTCATTCACTGGATTTATTCCAATAATTCCCTAATACTATTTATTAAAAATTATGCAACATTTTAAGAAAAACGTTTGACTGGCTCTTTGATACATACCTATCCACCACATCCCTTCATTACGCAAGTACCACTTCTCTCATCAACCGTGCTAGTTAAAGTTAATTTTATTAGAAATAATTTTAATGTTTTATTGAATTATTTTAAATTATGTATGGTAACATGGTAAATCTATGCTTTTTAAATGTATTGCATTTTTTACCTCATATGTTCATCTCTCAGGCATAGACTATTTCGTATTGATTTTCGTTTGTTCAATAAAATTTAGCCATGCAACTCATTAGTCTTGATAGGTATTTTATTTAGCTTCGCTAAACTCCCACATATCATTACAAAACTTCAACTGCATTCTTCATATTTTCTTCGTTATTTTAATTCTATACATTTATTTGTACTAATTGTTTATATCACATCATTTCTGGTTAAATGACACTAGAAATTGACTATTTATTTAATGCTTCCTCGTCTCGCATACTCTATGCAGGCACTTAATAACACACAGATTTTTTATTATATTCTAAAATCAACTTATCTTCCATACAATACCACATATGTAAACGCTCTCTGCTATCCAACCGAACATACTTAGTTCCTCGGTTGTTAGTAACAACAGCCAGTATTTTTAATCCCTCGTTTTTCTGTTACTAAAACACAATACTGAATCACAATGTTCAGCTGTACGCCCAAGAACTTCAGTAGATTGGCACACTTTACCACATTACCCAATAACCTGCGAAACATTACAGCAAACTCTGACTGCAATGCTGGCAGCGAGGAAAGTTGTTTTAATGTTAAGTCAAACAAATCACGTTCGGAATTGCCCAAGCATCACTGAAATTAGCAGTACTTACTGGTAAATATTTCAATAATACAGCTTCTTCTCGTGTAGTGAAACATTCAAATACTACAATATTTGCCCACCAGTCATATTTTTGTTGTTTTGTCTGTATAGTTGCCTCTGAAATAAGTCTTAAAATGACAACTAATCTTGAAGATTCCCGCTAAAAATAGGTAACTACAAATAAGGCAACCTTACCTGACTTCTGCTGCTCTCACTGCTACTACACGCCACTTCTCTACACCACACAATTTTTTTCTTAATTTACAAGTCTGCTAATTTCACAAGCCGTGTTGATAAATGTTCTTGAGATTCGCCTAAATCTACTTCACGAAGATTGTTCTCTACGTCTAGTTTTGCTTCTATGTAAACTCTTGCCAAAAATTTAGTCAGTCTCCTCTATAATTATTTCAATTGTTTTTCTTTGCACCGAATCGTACCTGCATCACCAACGTAATTTTCTCAACAACTTTTTCTGTCTTAAAGACCTCTTTCTTTGCTTAAAGCGCTCACATCTTATCTGTAGCACATATATTCACACACTAGCACAATAACAACTCCCGATGATATGCACATATTAAATAATACAGCTTATTCCACATATTCACGACTGGAGGTTCAAAAAATTATCTGTAAAATTATCTTCAGTCGAGATTACATTTAACTAAAACCGGAACTTTGCAAAGTTTCACACAAAAACAACACCCTACCTGGTTATAACACCATATTTTTATCCATCACGTATAAACAAAATACACCACAATACTGCAGCAAAATATCCATAGAATAAAAAGTAGATAGATTCAAAGGTTTAGTCAGTCCACTGTAACTGAATTAATAAAAAGTATTCCTTGATGTATTATCTGCTGCGCTCTACAAGCTCTCCGACGTTATGTTGGAGACGAGATAAGTGAAATCCTAAGTTTCTGAAGGACGATAATTACAGAAAGAGGGAGGAACGGAAATTGAACGTTCTAATCTACACACAAACAACACATCAAAAAACATTGGTCCAAACAAACACCCTTAGCGAAACATGGTGGGATTGTACTCGTAAATTGGGTATATACATAATGAATACAGACATAAAATAAAAAGTACTGAGAGAGATTTATTTATAATGATATTAATTTCTATCATTATTGGAAAAATTTTAAGGAACATGTTTGTCACATTTATCTGTAAAATATTTTTGAAGGTGAATGTAATCGTTCTAAACATTTTATTTCTAAAATATGTGCACCCTATCTAGGCCTACTCGAAGGAAAAAAATTTAAACTGATGAAGTCATACATTGTGTCCATTTTAAAATTGAAATAACTTCTTTATGATGGTATCTTCAAGAAATATTGCAAAGGAAATTACAGTGGCATCAATGAAGGTTTTTGACGCCTGTATGGTTGTCCGTATACTTTTCCAATTCTAACAGATGCTTCACTGGAGCAAGGTATTTGTGCTTGGAAAAACTTTTATTGAAATGTATTCGTTATTTAATGAATAGTATTGGTTATGTGTAAGTATACTTTGAAACGTTATTCAGTCTGTAAGAATGGCGTAGTTTATTAATTATAAATAATGAAATTCATGACTGTGTGGCGTCACAACCGCTATTTTGAGCATAGATAATGTACTAGTGAGTTTTTAATGCAACGCTACAGTACCGTGGCAAGATACATAATTATTCAGGACTCGCTCAAACTAACGGTAGTACACGATACATTTATTATTACCACTTCCTTGATCTCCTCTAAACGTTGTTGCTGCTCGCACTCCCGTGTCCAGCCCACAGGTTTCTGAGTGTCCTCCTGAAAGTACACAGTACAATATACATGTGTAACACTCCAAGCAGTAACACCAATGTGTTGTTCACCTGCAGTGTCAGCAAGATGGCCTGTGCTCACACTAAATGTAACATGCCGAGCTGAATACAGACAGTACACGCACCTACACGGAAGATGCAAATTGAAAATATACTATCAGCATAAAAGCTAAGAAGGCGATGGTCAATCATCAGGCATTTGAATGTTAGCAGATAGTATTTTATATTCAAATATACATATTTTAGCATAATATTTAAAAGATTAAAATATACTACTCCTTTTTTAAAATAGCAAATTTTGTTTTACTTGTTTGCTAACAAATAATAAACAGTAACAATTTTTGCAAATATTATTTATTTGAGAAACCCTTTATTAATATGTTTAAGGGCAAATAGTGAAATGTAATGTTATTTTATAATAATGTTAATATAATTTTAATACCAATTACAGCCAATAAAATGAGTTTGAAAAATCTGTTACTTAATGATAATTTACTTTTATTTCAATTCCGGAATTTTTAACGTCTTGTAAATACAGTCATTATAAAATATGTATTATAATAAGATATATTTATTTGTTTATGAACCAAAATACTAATATACTCTGTTGTGCTAAAATATTACTCAAGAAAATATACGTTGCGCAGTACTTACGTGATTAATATTAAAATATATACTTTGAATATATTTACTACTTTTTAATTACCTAAATAATATTAGTAATGAATATAACCACACAATAGTTCAGAAGTTGTTCCAGGTACGGTTTCACAATGTGTGTTTAAATTATTGGTTATCTGACCACATGATACATATAAACGAAACTTTAAACTGCTGGTTAATGCAATAGTGTTTCTGAAACCACTTATTTTGTTTTGTAACGCCAGGATTAGCTAAGTACTGGTTCCTGTAGATTTGGCAACCACGCAGTGAAGTTACACGTTGTGATCGGGCGTTGAATATATGTATATATGTACATATAATTGTTTTAAGTTAAGGTTACATTACCTAGTAAACAATGGACGAAAGGGCTTAAACGTGCACTTCCCGGTAGTTTTATTAGCTCTGAAAACAAATCTCCAATTACCCTAGTAGAAGAATGTTTTCATATTGTGGAACGTTAAACTCATGACATGGAAACAGAAAGAATATTGGAAGACAGTTGCAGCCGAGTTCGTCACTCTTTCGTGCGTGTGCCCACCTACCTACAACAATTTAATAGCCAAGTATTGAAACGTAAAAATATCGACGCGAAAAAAGAATAGCGAAGAGTGTATGCAAGTCTTCAAGGCTAGATGTGGATTACCACCGAAAATCATTTTAACAGATTTGTACGAGGAAGTCAAAATTCATAATGGATACCATTAGTTGTGACGTCACACGAGAGCACTTGTGCCAAACAAATGTATGTTTTGATTGAAAGTTTAGCATTGAAATATAAATGTAGGTATCAGTTACCAGTTTACTTAATTCATTCTTTTTGTAATTTGATTTGATTTTCATTTGGTTTATTGACAAAACATATTACACGCAACTATCACAGATACTCACGCAAGTTTGATCCCATGGAGCACAGCTCGAGCAGGGATTTTGCCCATCTTTGAATTTCAAATAAATTCTACTATTCAGACGAAAGCAAATGTGCAAGTTTACCTTTAGGTTAAGTAACCTCGTCTCTACATACATATAAATAACTCCGAATATTCTGCAGTTTTATCTGTTAGGCAATGTTCATAAATTCTATGATTTTACATATATTTCGAAAAACAATAGAACATACCTAGTTATTCTTAGAGATGTAAAATTATATCATTGTTCAATATTTGCCGAGAATATATTGGTTTGGAACCAGAATCGTCGTGTGACTTCACACTAATGGTGTCCATAAACATGGACGAAAGTAAGCAGACTTGTAGCGAAACTTCTATTTTGTTTCACCGTTAATGGTTTTGCTATGCAGGTTCAGATTATATTTATGTGAAATAACTGCAAGAGGCTTTATCTATGTTCGTGTTATTTATATTCGGCGAGCATAAACTCACGATTGAAGCCAAATGTTAACTGCAGATCTCTTTACAGTAATAACAATCTTCGTTTCAAATTTTGAGACGTTGATAACTACTGTTTTTTTGTTGTCATGTGTGAATCTTTGAATTAAAAACAGTTTGGATGTAAGTTACGTTATGTTTCATTTTCTTTATGTTTAAGCAAAAACAATCTATGCACTTTACACGTTTATTCACAAAAAAAAAAAGGTAGGTATTCTTTTTAACTTAACAAAAACTAACCTCTTCATATTAACAATAAAAATAAGCAAGGCAACATAAAGCTTAATAGTTATTAATTTAATATCATGAAACAAGCTTCTTGCAATAGGTACGTTAATATTTTTGTGTGAATGAAATAGCTTACAAAAATTGCTATGAAAAAATATGGAAGAAATTCTTCAGGTTGGGTTTACCAATATTGAGTTTTATTAATTGTGTTGGCAACCATCGTCTTTAAAAAATGTGGTCTGCTATAACCTATGTTGTGTATTGACAGCGATACATTCATTTCGAGTAAAACTACAATACAACAAAAATGGTAGAAAAGAATACATTCGAATTCAGTTATTTTTTCTGATATTGTTACACATATTCGTGTTTTCATCACAAGGGTGATATTTTATTGCTTAAAAATTAATTTTGCCATATAATTATATGTTCTTACTAACTCAGTAACAGGAAAATATTTTTGTGTTTAGTTTAACTATTGGTTATAACTAGTTAAATAGCAGTTTTAAGTTAACCATAACTCGAGAAACACAAAACACTGCTAACTACCACTTAAAATTAAATCAGATGATATCCGGAACAAAATAAGACATTGTGAAACCGGCCCTTAATGACCAATAGTGTTTGAGAATTAACTCGTAGTACTCTAATAAATATTATACTAGGGGTTTACATTAAAATTCATCCAGTTTCATACTATAACTTAAAAATAATGTTTATAGTTGTAAATGTAATATTTGAAACTCACGTAAACATTTTATAATGGTACAGTCTAATCACGCATGTTTCAGAATAATTTAACAAAAATTTTGATTTGATAATTCTGTCGGTCTACGCGTGTGTGTGTGTGTATACAATACATACATATATACAGGCTGATTCGGAAGGAAAGGTACACGCTTTGAGGGGGTGAGGGATGATAGTACTGGTGATTCTGAACAAAATGATTCTGAAAACATATGCATTTTTCTTAACCGTTTCAGAGAAACTTAATTACAACAAGGAACGGGATAAGTGCAGGTGACGGTAAATCACGCTACTGTTA
The DNA here is from genome assembly GCA_003012365.1 of Medauroidea extradentata. Classification (NCBI taxonomy): domain Eukaryota; kingdom Metazoa; phylum Arthropoda; class Insecta; order Phasmatodea; family Phasmatidae; genus Medauroidea; species Medauroidea extradentata. The sequence continues at coordinate 17,928 of PNEQ01030223.1, read as the reverse complement.
TCTTATGTTGTGTGTAATTTTGTACATTTCCACACAGTGGTGCTCTAAGCATGGCGCAGTTGTTTACCTCAGTCTCAGTCCTACTGTGCTTGCCCTAGTATTGGAACTACAGTGTTGTTACGCGTATAGTGAAAACAGTTGAGTGTAGTAAAAAATGCCACAGGTCTTTACACATGCAGAATATACTGACATTATGTTTGTCTATACGGTTCCTCCGTTGGGAATTCCAAAACCGCTGTTCGTGAGTTCGAACGGCGATTTCCTAATCGCAGAGTTCTAGATAGCAAGGTGTTTAGCAGGGTGTTTGCAGGATTGCGTGACAGTGCTACGCTTCCCAGCGTAAATGTTGTATCCGAACGTCCCATACAAACACCTCTTAATGAAGTTGAGAAAATTCTTCAGGTACTAGAATGCAGCCCAACAACTAGCTCGAGACGAATTGCTGCTCAACTGCATATTCCACAAACAAGAGTGATACGCAAAGTACACTAGCAGGGTCTGTATCCATATCATCGGCAGAGTGTATAACATCTGCGTGAAGGAGATGATTTCCCCCGGCAAGAATTCTGCCAGTGGATCATTGTCATTGATAGATTAGTTCTACGTAATCTGTCCCTGACGAGTCAACACTTACCCGCAACAGAATCAACAACATACGCAACTCTCACGTATGGGAAGACGAAAATCTACACACTAGTATAGAAAGGAATGTTCAACGTCGTTTCTCAGTTAACGTGGGGTGCGGTATTATTGATGACCAACTCATCGGTCCAGTAGTTTTAGATAATCGTCTTAATACAGTACGGTCTCTTGATTTTCTTCAAAACATGTTACCAGAATACTTGGAGGATATTCCTTTGGCAACCAGAGCTCGTATGTACTTTCAGCAAGATGGAGCTCCTGCACATTCTGTACGGCCAGTGACACAGTACCTTAACGAAACGTATCCTTGGCGTTGGATCGGTCGCCACAGAGTCATTGCTTGGCCACCGAGGTCACCTGATCTTACCCCATTGGATTACTGTGTGTGGGGTTGGCTTAAAAGCGAAGTCTACACGCGCAGGGTGGACACAAGAGAGGAACTTCTCGCTCGTATTTACCATGCTTGTGCTCAAGTAAAGCAATGTACTAATGAGCTCAGATCAGCCACACACCAGCTGTCTATCAGAGCAGCAAAATGCATTGAAGTTGGTGGTGGAGTGTTTGAACATGTTTTGTGAGGAAATGTACACAATTAAACAAAACGTACGATAACAGTATCGTGATTTACCGTCCCCTGCACATTTCCCGTTCCTTGTTGTTTTCATTAGGTTTCTCTGAAATGGTTAAGAAAAGGGCATATGTTTATTAGAAACATTTTGTTCAGAATCACCAGTACTATCACTCCTAAAAGCACATGTACATTTCCTTCCGACTCATCCTGTATATATATATATATATATATATATATATATATATATATATATATATATATACACATACACATACATAATGTGTGTATAATTATAGAGAAAATATATTATTTTGTCTGTTTTCTTACCGTTTCGTTCTTGTCTACAATCACGGTTGTAAGTCCCACTTCATCTTGATTAAGTGAATTCACCTTCAAAAATATGGTTATATTGGTTAACACATAATGCAAAGAATATATTTTAATTGACTGTAACACAACTCTTTTAGCTTAAGCTTAAATGTTTACTCATTTAAAAATGTTGACAAATAACCTCTTGACAAAATTGAAACAATATTGGTATTTTTATGGTATTGTATTTTAATATTTGAGCGGAACAGTCGATATTGAAAGTAATAATATATTAAAAAGGCATCTCTATTAAGAAACAAAAAATGCGTACTTAAAAGGCAACTTCAGACAATTGACTTTTTCTAATCGCTAACAGCGTAAGGCTTTATTAGATACTGATTGCAATATTTACTAAATTAACAGCAGCAAAAAAAAAACGATAATTTTGACTAGCCTAATGTAATATTAGAAATATTGATACTTAAAGGAAGGTACAAATCGAACTTTACAGGAGTATCTATTTTTTTAATAAGAGTAATTTTATAAGACACGACCACTTTTTCAGTATTATTATTAAGAGGCGTATGTGAACATAAAAAAAAGAGTGAATCTTGTGCATTATTACCATATCTGGAGCAGTCTTACACAAAACGTTACATTGTATGAAAAGCGCACAACACGAATCAAACTCATTTAAAGAGCGCCATAAAGTCACGCGATAAATGGTTCAAGAGAGGCAATCCAAAACACTGTAACATTAAAGTAAGAAGGACAATTCAACATCAGATGCAATTCAGGTACTGATATGCCACAAGACTTGAATTCAAGATACAGGTTTACCAAATCAATTCAACTATTTATTGACGTAGTTACAAGCAATTACAACGTATAAACATTCAGGAATCTCACATCATAAATTATCATAAATAGTTTACTCCATTATTCAAAGAAATCACAACTTTAGTAACAACTTCCCAGTTTGAAACTATAGACTCAATCAATCACCACTCAACATGATGGCGGCCGCCTCCTCACATCATGCGTGCACGAGATCCCATCTACCGTGAAGTAGGAGCACACTTACATGAGCAATTGGATGATCTGCTTCCAACCAGGTTTGACTAGGAAGTGAGTGGCTTGACACAACACACAACCGCTCGCTTTGCCAGGGCGCTTGTTCTGAGTTTGTCGTGATAGGTATTGAAACATCTCGACATCATGTTGCTTCGATCGTCCTGTTAACGACAGGAAGTATCGTGCGAGGAAAAGGCGTATTCTGAGTGTAGTATCGTTACGACGCGATGGTCGCTCGGGCAAGTTCGAGATTTTCAAATACCTTCTAGTACGGCAACATAACATAAAAATCGCTGTTGTTATACAACCTTTGTTTCAGGGTAAGTGTATATTTTTCGAAGAAAATACGTTCTGTATAGAAAATAGAGATGTATTGTAAAACTCTTGTTCATAATTTGCTATATTGGCCTACTGTTTAGTACACGTTTGCATGCTTCAGCGTCAGCTATTTCATCTTCGCAATTGTGGGAACGCTGCATCAATATAGGTGTTCGATTGTAATGGAGGACAGTGGAGTTGTCCTTACACGTGCATTTATCGTGTGTGTAAAACTTAGTGGATTTGGGAAAAGCCGCTTACTAGCTTACTAAATACAATTAATGATATTTGTGGGAATTATATTGGGCCTACAATCACAAGAAACGAAATATTTAAAATAAATATAAGTATGAATATTTGGTTTATGTTGTTGCGTCAGCGTAACGTGCTGTGTAGGGGCCGACCCCCCAGTGGCTCAGTTGGTTGAGCGACCGACTTAGGTGCGAGGGGTTCTAGGCTCGATTCCCAGATCTGGCTGGGTGTTAATTTGTGTTTGTCCAAATGGTCTCAAATTTGTCTCTATAACGTTGTCTCACAAGAGTTACTCGGGGTTACTCAACTAAAGTCACATTAATAGTTGGTGCAGTGATGATGCGGAAGTTTCTGCTTCTGCCTCGCCACTGCACCAAACATAAAATAAAAAGTAGGTGAGTGATGCCGATCCCCCGTGGCTCAGTTGTTTTAATATCACTTTCAAAATTTTAAGCCATAGTTTTAAAGGCTGCCATTTATTAAAACCAATTAAATATATGTGCGTATAATAAATAGATTACTTTAAAATGAGGTGATTAGGGTTGCTAGGGTTAATAGTGATAACATTAGAAACAATTTGCTCTCTTATAAATTTATCATAAATAAAAACATATTTTAATAAAACAGCTCTTCGTAAACATCGTTAACTTGCCAATGAAAATACTGTGATTATTTTGTGGTTACTGGAACTTTACACTTTTTTTTTCTGTATTCAGCCCAGAGTCCCTATTCACTCCATATTACTGTGCATAAATACTCTTATATGTTTTTATACCATTTATTCTTTGTTACTAAACATTTTTTTTCTACCTTGCGGTATTTCGATGAAATTTAACTCATTTTAAAGAAGAAAGTAAGCTATTTGCAAATACAGAAAACAATTATCACAAATTAGCCGTTGGAAATGTATTACTGAAAATGAAATGTTTTACGCTCACCATTATTTGAAAACATTTTCAGGTAATAAGTACAAACAAGTGACGCAATTGTTTATTTAGTCAAATGGCATAAAATAACTCTGTGACGTTCCCTTACCTTATTTTCCGTGTTATTAAGTTGCTTTCTCAGGGCCGCAATTTCTTGGTTAAGCTTATCTACCTTCGAAAAAAAAAAATCACCCAGAATTATTTAATATGTGTGGACAAAATTGTTTTCAAAAATTACACAATAATAATGTAATTGATCGATAAGAACGGTTACAATTTTCTCGTAGCTTATTTATGAATTAGCCGTAAATTCAGTGTAAATATGTAGGAGGCCTAGTAACTGCCGCATAATATGCACAACACGGGAGTCCTTGGCTAAATTGGAGACGTAAATGTAAGTGGCATAAATGTATGATGAAATTTTTATTGTGCACATTGTGGAAACACAGTACGGAGTTAGTCCCATTTTGCTCTACACGACGAGGAATAATTTTAAGTACGTTACGTCCAGAGATTAGAGAAACGTACATATGGAGCATAATGTTTGTCTTAGGGCGAAGGTTATGAGGCCTTGAGACGGAATGGGGAGGAACCCCTCTACCATATTGGTAACTGAAAAATGTTATTTGTTGCCATATCAATGTGTATAATGTGGCTGTGAGTTGGCCAACCATAACCTCGTTTCTCAATGCATGTACAGGAACAGCTGATTGCAGTCCGCCATATTGCAACCTGAATAAACAAAGTCAGCCTGGCCTCAGTATAGGCTGCTAATGCTCCGTTTGTACTTTTCTCTCATCTCTGGTTGCATCGATTTAACTTACAATTATATTTGGAATGCTGGGGATTCGAACCTGGTCATAACAGTAGCGCAATACGGGACTTACTAATGGGCTATGGTGTCACATTTTCGACGTAAAATGGCATCATGCAACATTTTCCCACTAATTTTTTCGTCTCCGATTTAGTCCAGGTTTCGCGTAGTGAGCTCATTGTACGGCAATTCTGGGCGTCTTGAATATATAATGGTAACAATATCAACATAAAATTGAGTAGTATCAATCATAATATCAAATTATTCTTATGTTCAAAGTATTTATTTCTGAGTTTTAATTATTATTACTATCAAGAGAAGTAGCACAGGTGTAAAATATTTTTCTCGTATTCGGAAGGAAACGGTTTCAATTCCCGGTCATAAAATACTTATAAACACTTTATGTTGTTTTTCGAATTCACTACAGGCAATGAATTGGGTAGCAACTTATACACGCCCCTGCTAAGATATTGTCATTGCAAGTGATATCGTTTCAGACAATGCCTTAAATTTCACTGCTTACCGACTTCATTGCTGAATAAAAATTGCTTTAAAAATATAAAAATAACGCCATTTAATGAATTTATTTGAATTGGGTAAAAGAAGCCTGTGTAGTATAGTGATCAGACCAATCGCCTCCCACCGCGTTCGTATGTGTATCAGTTCCCGGCGTGGTCAATGCTGTTTCTTCATATGTCATATATATGGCGGACATTTCTATTGGTTAGTGAGTTTCGTCGGATTACTTCCGTTCCCCTCGTTCTTCGTCCTCTAGCACGTATCCGTTGTAAGGCTTAGTCTCATGTCATCCTTGTTTGGACGGTAGTATACGAGGACGCAGTCAGAAGCCTGCCATATCAGCGGTGTAATACCCTATCTTCGAGAAAAAATCATCACTATTATTTTATTTTTGTTTAAAATTTATAAAATGGTTTTAAATGAATTTTTAAAAACTACTTAGATGGTAACTACCTTAATTAAAATACGTATTTTAATGTCAAAGCTCATACTTATATCAGTTAACCTACTTTCTTAACATACCTGTTGATCTTTGTTCGTAAGTTGGATTTTTAAATCCGCGTTCTCTTGGATAAGTATAATCACCTATGAAACAAAAGATACCAACATAAATTAATTGCCAAATGCACAATAATAACAAAATTAGCAAATAATTTTGTTATATTTGAGAAATGTAACAAATGTTAAGTGTTTTTTTTATTTCTGTAGTATTCCTAATGAATCAAATAATGTTACGCTGAAGTGTACGATTCAAATTATTTAAAAATTTTAGATTTCTTACAAAAGTTTGGTCATTATGTTTTATTTAACTTCTCCAGGTTGTTATTTCTTTATCTGTAACCAGTAGTATACACGTAATAAAGAAACACGTTCCTGTTATTACTAACATACGGCAAGGTAATTATGTATAAAAGGTAGGTGCTAACTTGCTACGTCTGCTATACTTGAGGTTATAGTTTGGCTGAAGATTGCGTGACATAAGATAAGATGTGTGTACATTAGAGTTATAACAATAACCAATATCAAACGTAAAACCCCAGCACTACTGTAGTGTTTACTAACACTAAGCACATGAAGGTCAACATATATCTGTCATGAAACGATCAACCTGCTCTAATAAATAAGGTGCCTAATAAATCATTATACACAATTATATGCATAAATGCTTATTCTTTCCTTAAACTGCTCTGCTAGCTTTCAGAAAGAATTTTGCAGTGATATCGCTAAGTAAATTACATTTTAATACTGAAATGGACCAATGTTTACTCCGGTTCCAAATCGGGCGATAAAAAAAAGTTAATATAGTGTAGCTGCCATTTTCCCCTTTATTTTTTGCCATCTTCTTTCTAATATTGTACAATATGAACAGTCTCATTTCATTTTTAGCTGTTTGTTCGCCTTAGAATATTCGTGATTTAGGGGCTATAAACTGTATGTGTTTGTGTGTGTATATATTATATATTATATATATACATTTATATACATTTATATATTAATATATATTATATATATGCATTTATATATTAATATATACATTATATATACATTTATATAGATATTAATATATATACGTTTATATACATATTAATATATTAATATATCTATATACACATATAAACATACTTATATATACATTTATATACATTAATATATATTATATATACATTTATATATATTAATATATATATTATATATATGCATTTATATAGATATTAATATATACGTTTATATACGTATTAATATATATATATATATATATATATATATATATATATATATATATATATATATATATATATATATATATATATA
>PNEQ01030223.1:0-10591 GCA_003012365.1 Medauroidea extradentata | reverse complement strand
TTGGGCAAAAGAAAGTAAGTCTGGTAGCAATATAAACATAGGAACTTGCAATGTGTAATATGAATCAAGTAAGAAACAAGTATTTCTGAAAGGATAAAAGGGAATAAATTGACTTGTTTCTTTTTACTCACATTAGCGATTGCCATGTTGTACTTATTCTACAACAAAATAAACACAAATGAGTACTTAAAAATGTATTCGTACTTATGCATAACTTGTTGTTAACTAGTATGTTACATAAGAAAATATATATTACATCTGTATGAAATTTTTGATTATAGCGCAATATATTACACAATAATTCCATTCGAAAGCAGTTGTAACATACAAATCCACGAAATGTGTAGAAAAAGGTAACTGTCTTCTTTCGCTGCAAGGAATAATTATTACTCTTTCCCGTTATTGTAAACCGTTTTATGTAGTACAGGATTCTTTGGCTGTACTTCAGTGATACGAACTTGGTCAGCCTGATTTACATAAAAAAACACAGTGCTTCAGTGAGCCTTGTACAAGTTAGGAAAGATGCACGGTACCACAGAAAGCAAGACTATAAAAAATAATAAGTATACAAATGGTTGAATAACTGTCACATCCTGATTTTAGCATAAGTAAATATATACTTAGTTTTACATTAATTTTTATATATATACAATTGTTACATAAAAGTATTGTGCCACTTGCAATCGTAGGTATAGTTGCAATGAAAGGATAAATCCTGCCATCGTGTGTGTGCAGAGCATTTTCTAACCTACCTGAAGAAACCAACCATGTTGTTCGGTACAGGTATACATGTCTAGGACAGAATAAGAATGAATCATTTCTTGATTTATGTCTTTATGTTTGGCAGGAAAAGAAAATCGTAATGTTGGATGATCAATACATGGTTCCAGGTCACAACACAATGGAATGTGACAGCGATCATACATTGACTGATAAAGCGAAGAAGATGTACCATGACGCGAATCAGTCATTCTCACGACTAAGCACAGCTTATCAGAATTGCTGGAAAAAAATAATTCATTCAAAGTGGTTGAGCTTACACAGGAGGTCTGCCTTGACTACACATCACTTCTAAGAACAGAAATACAAATGAAGATCGCCAGAAGTTAGTATTCCAACAAGAATAGTGTCTGCGCTATGGTCTCGATAATCCAACTAAAGTGTTGTATGAAACATCTTTGAAGGAAGAAGATACATTTTCTGCCATTGGTGTGTCACGTTGCTAGCAACTTCATCCTCGTCTCAAACCACAACAGCATTACAATGACGTAATGTCAATATCTGAAGAGAAGGAAACGTATATCATGTCATTGTTACCATACATCCCACGTGTTTCTCATATGCTGTATAAAATATTCAAACAGAGTAAAATTACACTGATCATATTTGTGAATCAGATGAGGAATCACTATGTTCCTTAAGGTTTTTTTTCCTTTATTACGTGTTAACAAAATCGTTAAATATAAATGTCAAAAATTTTATAGGAAATTGATTATTGATTAAATTTTAATACAGATAAAATACAATTTTCACGCAAAAGAAATTGCGTCCATAAAGAGCTAGTTTTATTCTTAATGAAGGATCTAAAGTGATATTTGTAAAATAAGTCTGAGTACGATCTGTGCTTAAAGGAACAAGTCACATAAAACTCTGAAGTATATATTGAAATTGTAATGTTTCACTACTAATAGGTGAATGTGTTTGTAAATAAAAGAGTATGGCTGGAAAATTTAAATTATTGCATTTTTATTTCTTACCATTCAGTTTTTGTATATCTAGAAAAAAGTGAAATTTTGACTTGTTACTTTTTACCCGGAGGCCGTCCATATATACATTTACACATACATATACACACACACATAAATAAGTTTTAAATCGCATTTTTAAACAGACTTAGTCTATAAGGCGCGAATATTTTTTCTACATGTTTCTATTTTAAGGAAATATTATGCGAGGAAATTTGTCTGCGGTAGAGCTGAGAGTATCTCATAAGCTTATTCACAGAGTAAAACAATGCCTTAAAAACATTAAAAACGCGTTCGGGAAACTTAACAAATATATAATTAATAGATAGTGATCCAATGACTGTGGCGTTAAGATGCAGTACTTGTTTCAAGATAACAACTTAGTAATAGTTTTCGTTGGAAAAGCCCCATTTATGAAAATATTCGCCTGATTTCAAAAACTTTTTTGCACTGTAATACATTTTTATACCGCTGTAATTTACGCGGTAGCTTCTTGTAACAAAGAAGTGGTCTTTAATTTGTGTTTATTTATAAATGTCTCCAATAGTACTGAACAGTTTTCAGTTCAATACGTAAAAATATTTTTCATATTAATTTGTGAGAAATTCTTAATAATATTTATAACACTGCAGGTACAATGACAAAACATTTTGTATAGTGTCTTGTTTGTAAACATAAGTATTTATGATTTTTCAGCAACAAAGACTGTGAAATTTTTACAGTTGCTTGGAATTTAATATAGTAAAATGTTCAACACAGTACACGTATTTGTATAAATTATATTAAGAGGAACATTGATTACGCGAATTTATTACAGGTTTGGTAGAATTTAAAGAACGTATACTTTAAGGTCATTTGTGTTATTAGGCTATGGTTATATTTGAGACACTTTCGATGACTGCAAGACAGTTATAAATAAGGAAATTATTTATTATGTTTATAACGTACTATAGAGCGTCTCACGCTTAGATTGCACTACAGGGTTATACGGACATTCGCCCTCTCTTTTCAACAAACGGTAACTGCCGCTAGCACTGTCATTGTTTCGGCGCGCGCTGTTGCCAAACATACTAAAATGTTTACGTTTAACTGCGATCTTAAAATTTTTGCATATTGGACAGCGTCGAAACGCGCATCGGGTGATAAAGTTGGTTAATAATTTATACCATTTTAAGTGGTTGAAAAAAATAAAAACATATTTTGAACTTGGTAGTGTTTTCATGCATCCTTAAATATATCACATCTCAACTTACAAATCAAAAGCTAAATCGTATCCAGGTTTTTATGGTGTGAAATTTCATATATATGGACGCCAACGAATAAATCTGAAGGCTAAATTTTGTTTCGTTAGTCGTTCAGAAATGTTTCTCTAACGTTATGTGCGCTATTTAACAAACTGAAACATCAAAATGTTGGTCAGAGACAATTTTTTTTGCTATTCATGTTAGATGGGGGACGAAAGCGAAGAAGTTGTTCGTAATGTGCTGAATATATTTTTAAAAGCAACGCCACATCAATAGCTTTAGCCATTCTTTTGTATATAGCTGTGAAATTTGCCCTACAAACTCGACAGCTTAGTGTCGCTCGAAGTGTAGGCTGAGGCGAAAAAGGTCCCGTTATTATTTGTTGACTATGTTGTTATCTCTGGAAAAGTTAATAAATAATATACAGGCTCCTTTAGTCAGCAGTTGTCTTCGTCCCGTGTCCTAAAATTATTCATTAACTAAACTACAGTGGCTCTCGGCAGAGATTCGTTGTGTATTGAGACCGATTTCGAAACAAAATTTAATTTGTGTAATTTTTTGTTGTATGGAATGCAAATAATAAAAAGTCGTAATATAGATAGTTACGATAAAGGGAGAGAAATACTGATTCATCTTATTCCAGTATTTTCCTGGTGCAGTAGTGGTAAAACACCCGCCTCGCATTCGAGAGGACCTGGCTTCTATATCCGCCTCCGACCATCCTGATTTCGGTTTTCCAGGGTTTTCCGAAATCACCCCAGGCGAATGCGGGATGGTTCCTTAAGGGCGCGGAGTACGGCAATTTTCAACACAATTTTTTTTATGTTTGTACCACTTTCTTGTTTTAGACACAAAATGTGACTAAAATTAGCTCTTATAGATGTTTTTATCTCGCTAAGTTTTTCGTAATGGCTCGTTAAAGCCAAAATTTGCATGTTTCCGTTTTAAGGACGACACTAAAACCAACTCACCTACCAAACTGAAAAACTTCACAGTGAATAAAGATGTTGTAGGCTACGAAATCAGATATGTTAACCCACAAAATAAAATATTTTTGTACTTAAAAATTTGTCTAATTTTTTAAATTATTATTTTTAATTTCAGAATTTTTATATAAATACAAAAAGTTTTTATTCTTTGTTTTATGAACGAGACATCGTAGCCAGCGAGGTCTTTATCCACTCTGAATTTTTTCAGTTTGGTATGGCTGTTGGTTTTAGTGTAGTCGTTGAAACGGAAAAATGCAGATTTCGACTGTAAACATGCTATTACACGAAAACTGTGAGAGCTAAAAATATTTCGTAAGAGCCAAATTTAGTCACATTTTGTATCTGAAATTAGAAAAAATATCTGATACAAATAAAAAATTAAAACATGCTGATGAAACTCGCCGTATACCACGTCCTTAACCAAAACAATGGCCAACTCCTTCCCCGTTTCCACCCGTGTTTCTCTAGCAAGGCCTTGTGCTGTTCGAAGGCCCGTAAAAACGTCCAAATAAATGACGCCCTCCTCTACCACTTTAAATGTATTCTTAGCAGACAATGAAAGTGACAAAAATACATATTTTTCAGTTCCCATACATCATTGGTTTTTATGATCAATTTGATAATCATCACTACTCCTACCACGTTTTTGTCTTCAAACAGATGCTACTAAAATGGAAGAAATCTTTCGTTTCGTCAGCAGCAGCTATAATGATTAAAATATATGTGATACTAGTTATTTCTTAATGCAGTGCCGGTTACAATTCATGTAGTGAATTAATATCAGTGGAGTATATTAATTGTTTCTTATTTTAAAGTAATAAAAAATTACATTATTTATATATTTTGAATCATGATGCTATACAAATTGTAATATAAACAAGAATAATAAAGAATATAATATTTTAAAGCTCAAAATTCTGAAGTAGTGCACTTCCCGAACTTCGTAACGTGGCTGCGATCTGGCAACAGCGCGCTCCATAAGCTCTGTACTGCAATCTAAGGTTGGGACGCTCTATACCTGCTCTAATGTTAATATTTTGATTCTTGAAAATGCAATATATACACGAATCGTTACAATAAATATTTATTTTAAAACTGATATAATTATATGGTTAGACACGAGGCCAACGTTACCAGCAACTTCCGTTGGGATACTTTTGCTTCTGACTACCATAGAGGAAGAATTACTTCATCAATAAATTTTGGAACGATTGTATTTTACGGAAAAACTACAAGAAAATACTGTAAGAGTAAATGAGCTGACGAAGTGACCAAATGAAATACCGTGATTCTTGAGGCGTGACTTAAGACCTAACCCATCCAAATACACACAAACAAGGCGTTTTAAATTACCCTTATATCCTCTTTCAATCCGGAAAGTTTAAACAAATCAATTATAGTAATTTCTCGGTAGTTTGTTTACTCTAAGATCAACAGGGCTTTTGTGTGGATTTTAGATCTTAAGTACAATATTAACATTCACTAGAGTTTTAAATAAACTTGACAAACATTCTTTATAAGAATTTACTCACTGAATTCAGCAAATTGTATTCGACGTTAACTTCGCAGGATCAGAACTGGAACAGACTCGGTAATGAAATGTCTACGTTACTAAGTTCTTCATAATTTCTCGCCGCTTCAACCTAGCAGTGATCGGAATTGGACTGGACCTCCTGTACGATGGTCAGTAACGCTATTCTTCCTTCAAGTACACTCATCGTCTTCGGTTATCTAGAAATCCTCAAAAAATCAGGGCCCTTGGGACACTAATTTCCTCTTCGCCTGCCAAAACGCTCCTAATATTCCATTACTGCAAAACCTCCGAACTAACTCTCCGTCGTTTTATTCCTTGACAGCTTCTCACTAAACCTGCAAGAAATATCTGTGCTAGTGGTTACTATCGATCACTCTTGGATCGTATCAGGTTTTTGCCCGAGTCACAAAACTAAACATTCATATCCTGTCGCAACAGAAAATTAAATAAATGAATACTATACTACACATGGCAAAGATAAATATAACAAATACATATTTCCCTAGACGCGGAGCGTCTTTCACCATAGATAAACAAACACAAATCAACGTAAACATTGAATATTTAAAGTATACAAAAACTGTAATGAGGCAAAGTTATGTTACACTGCAAATACGGTTAGATGTTTATTGCGTGTAAGATTTAAATATAGGTTTCTGCCAGACGAATGCGTGGAATTCACACACTTCTTCTTACGTGTTGGTTATGAATTCTGAAACTATTTTCCCTAATAACAATGATTTTGCATTATTTTTTATAACATTTTGTAGTATACATGTTTTGTTTATTTCCCATCAAAAAGGAAACATCGTACAACTCCTACACAAATGAATGTGCTTTTGGACGTACTTCATTGCGATATAGATATACGTCAAATAAAACCAAAGAGAATAGAAAAACGTAAATAAGTAGAGCATGCTGCAACAGGATACATAAAATGCAATAAGTGGAATCTGGTCATATATAAAAAGGACAAGAAAATTAGAAAAGAAAGAAACAATCGTACACTACCAAGGCAGCGAACACATGTTTGAGGCCTGTTTTGGCAAAAATACAAACAATATAATGTATGCAAATAACAAAAAAGTAAAAAACACGACACAAAGATGAGACAAATCACGGTAATTTTTAAAGCACGAACAGAAAAACAGTGTTTGTTTACATTATTCTATTTCTTTCAGTTATTCATGGGATGTATTCTTGTTGGAACACATGATCGAATAAATAAACATAAAACCACATAATTACTCTATGATATATTTAGATATGAAGTTCTCGTGTGTGTTAATGTATGTTAAATTTTGTTTATTTTTTAAACAAATAACAATTATTGCAACGAGTATAATAATTAATGCAATAATCAAAATATATATTAAGAAAAAATCTTGCTAAGTAATTTTCAATTATCTCTCAAATTATTAACTAATGTGTATTAATAACAACAAAAAAACTTACTTTCATCAAAGCTTCTTTTTCACCATTCACAGAACTAAGTTCTTCATTTTGCTTTTGAATTTCTTCTTTCACTTGCAATACCTATCATAAACAGTTATTACGTTAACAAGTGTTATTATTATTTTAATACTAATGAATATAAATTATGTTAATTATAAGGTAAATTATTATTTATAATTTGAGCAAAATATTATTTTTATTTAATAATAACATGTTGTATTTAAATCAGCTTTGAATACGTTAACGAAAAAATTAATAGTATATTAAAGATAAAAATTATTTTTCATGCTTTAAATTAGAATTAAAACGAATATTGCATTAATTATAAGTCGTCACGTAAGCCTATTTCATTTTCCTTTGACATGTAATAAGCAAAAATTTGTGTTAGATTCCTCATCAGTTTCCTATGCCACGGCTAGCATTAAATGAGTTCTCTTATTCTAGATACCACTGGGTGATGCGCTTATTAGACAAGAGCGTACAAATAGTTTAACGGAAATATTAAAATCTTTCTTACCTTGACTTTATGTTGAATTTATGTTTAATCACAAGCGGAGCGAGTTCTCAATGCAGTACTTACAAACAGGGCTTAAATCTTATTTGAGGCAGATACGCGAGGTGCCCAAGTCGTCGAAGAAGTGTTGGCAGGATAGCAGCCTTGACAAATTTAAAACTGACTGTGGAACATAGTTTGTTTCATGCCCACATTCTACATCTCGAATTGTCTACTAAGTATCTCGGTTGCAACGCAATAGACTTTAAGATACACGGAACTGTCATGTTAGATGATCACCGAAATTATCTTTGGCTTCAAACACACCAAAACAAAGCTCAACGGAGGCCACTGTTACATGAAGTTATACCTAGAGACATAAGATACTACCAGGAGCATTTATACCCATTCAAGTTATTATGGATGTGGGAATAACAATAACGGACACAATTTTTCAAAATTCATTCAAAACCTATTTTCATTTCATCTGTATTTTAAAATTAAATAATAAATAACATTTCAGTCGGATACAGTATTTCTACAGTAGGCTACTAGCTGTAAAACGAAGTTTGTTGCAAAATTGAGTATTTTAATATTTGTAATAAATCAACGATAACTGACTATAAGTAGAATACAAAATTAAGTACAGATCAAAAATTAATACTATATATAGTCTATCCTCTAGAGTTATATTGAGAAGGTTACTTTTTGATTTCAAAAGTATATGTTCTACGCAATAAAAAGAAACATTTGTTGCACTTTATAACTATCAACAGAATAAGCAAAAAAGTGTCCGAAAATTTGATACAGTACGAACTTGTACTATATGAATTAAATATATTCGCTTTCCTGTGAGGGGATTACAGTTAAAATTTTTTAAAACTTAAGTAGGTATAGCATATGAAATATTTGCAAAATGTGGGAAGTATACAATATTTTTTTGCAAAGTCTTTCCTTTTAACTAAGTGTAAAGTAAAAGTACAGTCGAGTCTTTTTATTAAAAAGAATATATAGTGTAGCAAAATGTACCACTTCCCTTTTCTTTCTTGCGACATTAGTATAACTCACGTTTCACTCACCATGTCTGAGATTGAGTGCAGTTCTCTCAGAGCGTGAGAGTTTTCTTTGTGTATGCGCAGACCTTCTTGTAAGCTGTCGTTGATGCTCTTGAGGGTTTGGCAGTCTTCTCTAACGGCGTAAATCAACGAATCATCTCTGTCCTCCATCTGTGTGTGAGCGAAGAGATTTTGGTCAGCACTTAAAGTCCAGGTCGTGACATGATATGAGTTTACAGCAGCACCGGAGAAGGATAAGGATAAGATGACAAGGAAAGACATGGTGAAGGCAAGGTGTTTGGGCATAAAGTCATAAAACATCCAACTTGATTCTGATAATGCGAGAACTAATGAAATAAACCTTTTCAGACAAGGGCAGTACGAAAATTAGCAAATGTTTTTTGTAAGGTGTACGTTGCCAGTCAGTTACGAGGGGCATTAATTTTTTTGCTATTTTCTCATGAAAAGCACTTGCAATATCCATCAAACAGTGAGTTAGTAAATTTCCGTAAATCATCAACGAATTCAGTCATTATGAAATGCATCACATCTGGTGTAAATAAAGGACCGCACAAATTCTTGGTTGAAGATTGCACTACAATTTGTGCATTAGTTCATCTCGCTACAAAAATATTTTCATCGACTTCAAGCAAAAGATTTTCTTTCCAGGAGTTAAAAACTTCCTCCATTATATTTAATGTTTTGACATAATTTTATTTCAAATCGAGATGTAGAACATATCTTTAAATCCGAAACAAGATCAAAACGAGTTAGCCACCATACATTCTTTTAAACCTCAGCATACCTTTCCCAATGACAAAAAATTTCTAACTTCTCAATGTTGAAAACAAAATATTATTATTTACCACGTGACTGTGACGATCAATTAGCAAAATAAATCCGCCATTTAAAATGAAACAATGCCTTCGTGCTTTTTCACATGTGAATTTCAACAACAATACTGCAATTTCTTCGTAAGTTGATAAGGTTTGTCAACATAAAATATGGCAATGCCTGTCAGATAAACGACAAGATTTGTGTACAGTAAAACTTAAATAATTAATTACTTTTCAAGTGAGTACCTACTACATGTGAATTTGATGGGGAATTTAATTTTAGGACTGGAGTTTAACAACAAATTCATGCAGCCTAGGTAGAGATGTCGCCCTCATTGCAGTCATTTTAGTGCGTGTGTAACTCAAACAATCCTTTGGCGGGGCGGAGCCCAAGGACGTCTGACTTTGCATCACAAAACTGACACCATACACTACTTAGCTACCAGGTGATAGGCCAACAAAGGAACTTAAATGTCAGATGTAGTAAATGCAATATTTTATCTTTTACGATTTACGGAAATATTGACTTTTTCTCACATATATTTGGGAATATTTATTAATTGTTTATGAGTATTATATTTATTGACATTTATCTCTTAGCGATACAAACGAAAGTTCTATTAATTTTCTGTATAATTAAATAATAATGAAATAATTTTTTTCTTATGGATACAGCAATTGCTGATTCGTTTATTCTTGAGTCAGCAATACAAAACTAGTCGTTATTACGATATATTACTTATTTTTAGTGAGATATTTTTTTATTTCACAATAATTATTTATTACAACTGTTTTAGTTATTATTCGTATTTTTAAATATTAACTTCGAATTCAATTTATATCTTTAAGATTTAATATAACATTGACGTCTATAGTTATGATCGTGTTAATTAAGAAATATTATATTTTATTAATATTATTTTTCTTCAAAAATTCAACTTTAATGTTGTATATGAATGGCTAGAGCCCACATAATTATACACTGTATGATTCAACGACCGAACACTCTATTCCGTATCAAACACATTCCAGCTACATAGTTAGGGGAAAGTCGCCGAAATTGGACCGGCGCCAAAATTGGACCACCGCTGTATCTCGCGTGTTTGTGAACTGAGGTGCTATCTCCCGGCAGACATATGAACTACATGCTCAAGCAACACTACCACCCCATTGTGAGCGTTGAAACACAAGAGGTGTGTGACGTGCAGTCAGAAACGTGTTTTCGTTACTTGTAATGTAA
>PNEQ01030222.1:23825-37793 GCA_003012365.1 Medauroidea extradentata | reverse complement strand
GTGTGTCGTGGGGTTTTACACGCAAATCACAGACGTGTGGTGTTACAGTAACCTTATTGTGATTGGTACAGTCAAATGAGAAACGTCACAGTTCAAAGGCACGCTGCCAATATCTATGAAGCAGAACTGCAGACATGCACATAAGGTACTGGAACAAAGTGGGGCAAAATTCTTTTCGCGAAAAGTTCATGTCTCTAGTAATAAGCGGCACCTACATACCAGCACGTCAGTGGCTGTAGTTTCAACTAGCTCACAACCCTGTACAATTGTCTGCAACTTGTGCCCTCCCTGGCAACAAACTACGAGCCGCCACTGGACCATACTGATTAGAGAATGACTTGGCGGTGCATTCCTAGCCGGTACCGCCAACCACACGGCTCTAATTCTGTGCATCATAGGCATATTTTGTGCTAGCCTGCTCCGTGGCGTAACCGCGAAGCATGAAACCTTAGTATAAATGTCTCTCATTTTCAAAAAAAAAAATCAGAATTTCTCATACGAGAGCGCCCACATATTCCCCGAGGAAATACGCTAGTTCGGCCCCCTCTAGCACGCCTTATCAGCTCGGCGACGTTATTTTCCCGGCGCGCCGTAAATGCCCGCGTTCGATCTAGTCGCGGGGACGGAATTTTCGCTGTCGGGCCGGGGTTCGATAAGATCTCTGGGTGAATTCACGAAGCGGCCACTTCCCCGAGCTGTAGGGGGGAAGCGACACGCGAACCAGCAAATCACCCAATCTTCCTGAAAAAAAAGGGACTGGAGTATGGGCGTGGAAAAGCGGCCGGGGGGGTTGGGGGGGAGGAGAAAATACGCGCGACACTGTTATCCCCAACCCACAGGCAGTTTCCCTGGAAAACATCCACCTCCACTCGTGTGCCGCACGCATCAACGTCGGCTTAAGCCGCGACGTGCCAGTATTTAGCTTAACTTATTCACGAGGTAACAATCACACCCAACACCCTAAAAAATAATAAAAACTTTACGGCGCTTTTCATATCTTAATCAAGCCGCCGCGGCAGGTAAAAAAGGGGTACGTTGGCCCCACCCACTTTGCTCGGAAGAGATAAGGAAATCACGAAAGAAAACCGTCACCCAACTTCACTCGGTAAACCGTAGAGCTGTGTTTTGTTTACAATTGAATTATTTATCCGCAGAGACCAGGAAAATTCACGGGTTCGCTCACACGCAGGCTAGCCTCCAAAAGCGCAAACGAAAATTCACAAGGGTCAGTCAAAATGTCAAATTTAAGGAGTTCAAAATTTTACCCGTGTTCGGTCAAATACCAGAGCTAATATCATATTCAAATATAATTAAATAACGTGTAAAGAGCTCACTCCAGATGTAGCAATTAGCAAAATATTTTACATGCAGAAAGTATTTAGGATTTTTTTGGCTTCCCAACATCTTAAAACCTTGAATAGCATTGCAGAAGGTTATTAAATCCTGGTAATCGACAAAATCTGGTCACGTGACTGAGATAACCTTCCCTACTCTCCACCGAGTGAATTTTAATAAGCGCTTCAAGAATATCGCTGAACTCGAGGAGACAGCAGCAGCATATTCGGCTGATCGCTGACACGGTGATACGTACACAGCAAAAACAATTCGTACTTTGACAAGAAAAAGCTTGCAAACAAATGTCAAACATTATACACTGGGATATATTTTTATGAACTGAGTGTTTGAAGTGGGGGGGGGACCTCCGACAGGCTGTTTTATATTTCAAAATATTTTTTTTTGTGATTTTGCAAGCAATTTTTGTAAAATGTACAAGAATTTACTTGTAAATGTACAATTACTATTTATAAATAGGCCCCATACCAAAATATTTGTAAATACGCAGACATATTTGTATCTTTACAAGCATTTTCTGTAAGTTTTACAATGTTTTTGTCACCTTACAAAAAGGTTTATTTGGAAACTAGTTACCAAAGATTTTTTTTTTGTAAAAGTACACAAAAGTGTTTTACTGTGACAGACCTACACATTTCGCATTCTATCTTACAACAGACAGGACTCCAGGTTACTATGTACTCATATTAGGACGTCTACAGTTGGCCGACACTTTGTGTGCCGCGCCTGGAGGACTTCTTCAATCTAGGGACCTCAGATTTTCGTGAAAAATATTTTGCACTATACACTGTTTCGGTGTCTTACGTGCACATCTGCAGTTCTCCTTCGTGGTCAGTGATTGGATATTTTAGAGCTTTGGTATTCTACTGGCAAATTACAGACGTGTGGTGTTGCAGAAACGTTATTATGATTGGCTCAGTCAAATGAGATACGGATCTTCACATAGACCCGCTGCCAATAACCATGAAGCAGAATTATGCTATCTGCGGATGTCTACACTACCCATACGATTGTTCCTATTGGTTTGTATAGTTATACTAGCTGCCCCGACAAACGTTGTTTTGTCACATAAATAACTTATAGTAAGTGTGTAAGGATGTAGTATATAAGTGGAAGAGGTATAATAATAAAGAAATTAATAAATAATAATAATACAGCAGCGACACCTGGTGGGGATAGACTGTTATCAGCTCGTGGGAATAACTGATCAATTATCACTTACACAGTTATCGACCGGGTTCTAAAATTACTAAATTAAAAATATTTACTAAACAATAGCACTTAGGAGCATAACAAATAGATAAAAACCTATTCACAGACCTACCAAATGTATATACAAAATTTCATTGAAATCGGTTAAGCCGTTTCGGAGGAGTATGGAAACAAACACTGTAACACGAGAACGTTATATATTAGATTTATAAATGTTTTAACTAGGAGTATTGATGCAACACAAATTTGCATTTTTACAAATAACGCGTATGTATGACAAAAGCAATATAAAGTGTTACAGTTAAGCTCTCTGCAGCTACCTACATCAAGAAAAAATTTCCACGTCGATTTACAAAATTTCTGGAAAAAAAAAATCTTCTGAAAACTTAGTGAATTCACAGAACCTTATTTCCTAATCCAACACACGTTTCCGTAAAACAGTTTCATCACACACGGAACTGATCCATACTTGCATGTCCATAATGCTACAATAGCATTTCTACAGGTTTGCAGATCCACCAGTGATATTAAAATACTGTGAAGTCGCCAAATTTGGTGGTACAAGTTGGTGATAACTTTTGTAAAGCGAAGCCTTCACATTAGGTATAAAACGTTCAGCAATCCGACAACAGATAGTGCAACATGTCTACTTTGATGCTTAGTAAGTAACGTAACTATTATGTCCCGGCTATGAGCAGTAGGCTACAAAACGATAAGTGACCGCGGAGCATTTTAATCAGGGTCATGTCTTGAATTAGTAAGTGTTGATCATTTAACTTGTTAGTAAAAAGCTTCTTCAACGGTAATCAAGTTTACCTCAGTGCAAATAACTCGCAGAAGCCTGTAGAAACTTGTGGTATGTATTACAATTAATATCTATCGTTATCAAACATTTTATAACCTTACAAAATCAGCAAAAAAAATTACGGATTTTGCATCGTATTGACGAAAACCTTGTGAGGACCTTGCTTCAAATAGCCCATATAAAATAATTGGTTAAACGTAACATATGATATTTGTGATAGCGTTTTAAGTTAAAGATAATGTGCTTGCAGTGCTCGCGAGAACTCATGTGCTCATGAACAGACGTTATCACCTAATTAAGTATCTTTCTTTTGCATCACCAATTTATGTACAAAAATTGTATCACCAAGTTAAGTTACCTTGTAAACTGCGAAGAAACGTTCTACTTAATTTTTCGAGCAGAATTCAAATTTTTATTTTCATGTTATTTGTGCACCAATGGTGATTATTGAAATGAGACTCACGGTGCAATATTTTTCTCAAAGTTAAGATTTCAAGGTTTCTGCAACTATCTATATTCTAATAGGCCTACTTATTATTTATGAGTCAAATTCGAATATTAGTAGACCTATAGATTGTTTTTTTATTTAACAATTTCTCATCTGATTTCTACTGTAACACGTGAAATTTTAATGTTTTTGTGTGTTTATGATTTTTTATGTTTTATGATTTCCATTGTATGGTGTTATTTAAACAATAGTGTATAAATTACCACGTGGTTATATTATATTGCTAAGTAGTGTATGGTCAATGTTAACACCGTATTCTAAAATATCACCAAATAAGGGACTACTATCACCGGAATAGGTTCCTATTCACCAAATTAAGTAGCAATGACAAGTGTTTGGTATTTATATCAGAATTTTGAGAAACGTTGAAATAATTAAAAATTGTTTATACCAAATTGTAGGCAACATTTCACGGTAGACCACAATACAAATACATTTTGAAGGAATTCGATGGAGTGTACCAAATATCACCAAATAGGCGACTTCACCAAGGGAAATGTACATTTCGCAAGTTTAATTACCTGCATGCTGTTCTGTGTATACTCGAGGTAATATATGTAGAGATGATGGTATATCGCGAAAATGTTTTGTGTCAACATAGCCTTGAAAACACTGACACAACGTAGCTGTCTGCAGACCAATAACATGCATTAAATATTAAAATAGCGGCATTCTTATTGGCTCAGTCAAATAGGGCAGTAGCTCCACGTACAAGGAAAAGCCAGTAATCTTTTGATAAGTTGAACGTATGTTAAGCCTAGTAAATAGTCAAGTTTTTCCGCGATAAACCATCATCTCTAAATATATGTTAACTTCTGAAGTGTTGAAACGTTTACACTGGTTTTTTACTTATACATGGAAGTTTTCATATTAAAAATAGCAACAATGGCTGCAAAGCCACTGAAAGAAAACTTTATGAAGTGCTCATTTTATTGTGAACGGTCTATAAATATAATTCACGCTAAAATAGTTAATTTCACATTTTTCTTCGCAGAATTAAAGAAACGGGAAAAACAAAATAACGCAATAACGCGACTGATGCTCAGCCTTAACATTTACAGTAAAATAACCCCCTTCACCCCTCAGGAAACTTCTTTTCTCATCCTCTCCCATTATTCAAGTAAGTTATAATTCACTCTGGAGGCTTGCATAATATGCAAAATTCACGTTATTTTCTGGCACCAGACTGTACTCCATGCTGCTGTGCACAGTGAAAATTTTTCTCCGTTGATATACGGAATTTCCGGTAAAAATTTCTCCAGATACCTTCGTGAATTCACGGAAACTTATTTCCTAATCCAACAGAAGTTTCCGTAAAACAGTTTCATCACACGGAACTGAGCCATATTTACATGTCTATAATGCTGCAATTGCACTTCTACAGATTTGAAGATTTGCCGGTGATGTTATTAAAATATTGCCGTAATATTTACAGCTCTCTAACCCGTAAATCTGCGATTTCTTGCGTAGAAGTGTCCGCAGACTTACGGACATACTACGTATGATTCCATAGTGTACATTTACTACAGACATTTCCATATTTTATTTCTACGGACGCTATTTCCGTTTATTAACGGTACATTTCCGTTAAAATTTATAACGGTGTATATGAGAGTATTTCAATGAACATAAAAAGTTTTTGCGGGCGTATTTTCAAAAAAAACTGTGATGTTCATAATACGAACCCATTGCAAGAATAGTTTCAAGGTCACAGAGTATTTCAAGTGGTACCGAATGCCAGTGAAATTTTAAGTATATACTAAGGAGTACTAAACAATATTTACTAAAATCTCTCACAAACATAAGGTGGCCTATCTAGTTGAAGCATTAAATACACTATATATATATATATATATATATATATATATATATATATATATATATACACACACACACACACACAAAGAGAAGGTGGAGGGGGAGAGAGAGAGGTGTTAATTGCCTACACACTTTTTTTACATCTATGATTATTTTATACGCAATGTTTTATAACTTCCTAACTAATACATTAAATTAAATGAAAACGTGGAGTAATAGTTTCTCCCCCTCCCATTTTTTTGTCTATTTCTTCTCCACGCATTGAAAAAGCAGAGATCAGATCTGCGACCTGGTCACAAGGTAACGCGTGCTAACCACACAGGTACTAGTGGGCGCCCCCCTCTCCCTCCACACACATCTGGCGAGTCATAAAACGCCGACACTAAAGTGAAAATCCCATGTGTCGCTCATATCTACAGTCGAAGTCGGGGGTCACGAATGTCCTTGGCCCCCGAAAATGCCCCCATTCCGTCAGTCCGGCCATCCTGAATGACACCTCACTGTGTGCAGGGCGTATTTATCCGAGGAGGGCGATGCCTCTGGCAACTTCCCGAGCTTGCGACAGTTCAACATACTGAGTAATACAAACACACAACACTCTACCTCTGTTCCAACCGGCACTTCCACGTCACTAAACGGTCATGCAAGCATGTTTTAATGTCCATGTGCAGTTGTTTGGGCATACTCCATTGCGATGCAGATGTCTGTCACAGAAAACTAACGACAATATGAAAAAATAAATAAGCAAAGTATTCTTTAGTCAACAGGATACATAAACAATAGGCCTACAAAATTCCATAAATGGTGGTTCTGGAGTTTCTTTATTTTTTCTTATTTGGTTATCCTTGATTTATTTGACCCGATTACAATCATGGAATGTCAAGTTGTTAATGTATTCTGTTTACTAAAGCATAACCTGCTTATTTATTTTTCCTATCCTCTTCAGTTATTTTTTGACAGACATGCATCGCAATCAAGTATGACCAAAAAAACTACGTCATGCACTTCAAATGCACACCTCCTTCAAAGATAATATGCTTTCGTATACTGAAATAATCGTGTGCTGGGACGTTTAGTACGTAGACTTTAATAAGCAACAGGGTTGTAATGTAAGTAATAACATACTTCAAATGTTTTCTATTGTAAGTTTACGTTAGCATTTTAGCTACTCGTGGAGTTTACACTATCAACTCGATAGCCGCATGCCACAAGGTCAACCTTTAATGATATAGCTGCACTTAGGCCTGTATATAAGGGCATCGATGCAAGAAATACATTGGACCGGGCCAATACTAACTCTGGTGCGCTACGACTGAACGCCCGTGATTCGTCTGTAAACTTGTAAACGTGCCAATCGTCCAATCATACAAGGTTCAGAACGCTACGTTGATTCATATGTAGAGACCTGAAAAATTAGTTTCCTTTTAAGCACAAGCTAAAATTCCAGCAACTGTAAGTTCGTGTGTAACTTTCACAATTGGTCCTTGACTTATGTATTGGCGTCGTGTAAGTCGCTGAGCCAATAATACAAATATAACTAAATGCAGACCCATATCATTTTTTCATCCATCAACTAATGAAAACATTGAAAAAAATAGTATAGTTGTAGATACCATACTTGTGTTAAAGTAGGGACAACATAACAGTTTAGTTGTTGGTACTACTCTGGACAGTTCTTCAACTATCTGTTTTGTAGAAGTTACCATCTGGTTTGTAAAAATAACAAGGCTCTTTGTTTCTTCTACAAAACAGATTGTTGAAGGAACAGTTCACAACATAGTACCAACAACCAAACTGTTTTGTTGTCCCTATTTTAACACAAGTATGGTACCTGCAACTATACTATTTTTCAGTGCAGATACTGTTTGTTTGAGTACACATATATTCTTGGAGGCTAGCCTACACGTCAGGGAACCCACGAATGTTTCCGGTCTCTATCCATATATATTCCACCATCTCTGACCACGTGACTGAGAACTACGAACTGGCGAACAGAAGACTTACGAGTGCGTGGAGATGGCTACACCTTCCACCACAACGGACCACTAAATTATAAAACTTATATTCTCGGTAACAGAAATGGCGACTTTTATTTTGCAAGCATGTCCAGTATAATTTCTTTAGTTTTACAGTGGTTTTGAAAAAAAAAAATTTTTTTAACGCAAATTAATACATATCAAAAATTCACTCTTACACTTTTACCACTTATGTATCATCGTTTGTCTCTGGATTTTTCTGTTGCAATGCACCAAACGGATTTTTAAATTTTTGCCCCTGAAAAATTACATATTTTGTTGTCAAAATAAGCCAAAATGAAGCCAAATAATTTTTTTTCAAACAAACAGTACATTTAAAAAAAAACGCTCTGGTAAAATTATGTATCGTATGACTGTAGGTATACAATATCAAAATTTTCAAATAATTTTGTTAAAAAATATTCGATATATTTGCAATTGTTTCAAATAAATGAAAGATCATGGACTTAAGAGTGAGCGATAGTCACCATCTTGAATTTTTGTATTTTTTTCATATCATTTCTTCTATGTAATTTTTTTTAACTTTAACTTAAGTATGGGATATAATACATACTGATAGAGTATTAGACACCGTAAATATATTTTTGTCGTTACTGTTGCTACAGATCGAATTTCAGTTAGAAAATTCTTATTACTTTCTTAACAGTAATTCGATGTGCAACAATAACGGACGATAAATATTTATAGTGTCTAAAATTCTATCAATATTTATTATATTCCGTAGTTAGCTTAAATTTACACAATTTTACCCAGAAGAACAGTTAACGTCAAAAAATACAATAATTCAAGATGGTGAATATTACTCTCTCTTAATCTTCAATATTCCGGCAATAAACTACGTAATAACCGTTGAGACGGCTGGAGTCTAGTGTCACGTGTGCAGCGCCTGCTCTTGTCCACAGCGCTCCCGCACTTGCAGGCCTCGGACGCGCACATGTCGACGCGGGCGGCCACCTTAATTAATAACGCGCAATGGTCCGTGTCGAGCACGAGCGTTAACATCGCCAGAGACGTAAGTGAAGTGTTCCAGCTGGCTGCGTCCTGCGGTCAGTTCCTGGGTGTCAGCACGGTCATCTATTGTCAGTGGCAGGAAGACTTCTCGCGAGTCTCATTCGCAAGCCTATAGAGACAGCTTCACGAATCTCGCCCAGCAGCGTTAACAATAAGCGTTATTTTCGCGGTTCAATCGCTGACAGGCTGGTTACATGTGTTTGCATCTAGAAGCAAAAGCGAAAATGATTATTTGTTACTGAAATTGCCAGAGTCGCGCAGGAATTTCAAAATTGCCTCTTGCAATATTTTAGCCGCAGAGAGTATTGAAATTTCAGATATATTGACCACAATGTCAGCAGAAACAATAATTGTTAGCAAAATGGAGTAACTATTTGTGTTCTGAAAAAACAATATAACATGAGAAAGACACAAGCATGTTATATGATACAAACATTCTTTGATTTTTCATACATTCTGGTAAGGTTTTATTTTAAAAATTATTCATATTCTTTGGTATTTTAATCTCAAAATAGCGTTCTACAACATGAACAACTTTACATTTACGCTATAAATTACAAATCCAGGACTGCCTGTGCATTATAAACAAACAGAAAATTACAAAAATAAAATTACCGAACAACGTCGTTTCCCAGTAAACGAACCTTGTAACCAACCTCGCTACTCAGGTAGCAAAAAACTGTAAAGGGCGTTAAACTATTCGCAGTGCATTTGCAAACACTACTGCTACCGGAGTCGTGAAAATGCTCTGGTCCTGAAACATGCTACCAATTCAACCGCAAAATACGCCTATTGACACGTGGTTGGACGAAGGCTGTTTTGACACGCCTTTGACGACAGCGTGCCAGTTATACAAATAAAGATATAATTAGTAACTTAACTGACAATCAATTGAGGCCAGTCCTTGTATAGGAATGTGAAACCTAGGCCAAATTAAACTGCGAAATTCACCAAACTGAGATTTTTCTGAATATTCCAGGTGGCCACGATTACCCTAATAATTCCGAGGATTTCTTGGTGGGCGACCACCCTGTAACTGACTTAAATTTGTTGACTGACATAGCGGCGTCATATCTTTCAATGTATTTAATGGTTTCCTGAAAGATTTCGCTTTGAACGTGTTCTATACTCTCTTGAACCCAATTATTTTGCTACCACTAAGAAGACAGAAAAGGGTAATCTAATCATATTAATGCACATCACATTACAGTATATATATATATATATATATATATATATATATATATATATATATATATATATACACACACACACACACACACACACATAATGTCCGACTACTTGGTTCCTGAATTATGAGCCAAGGGTCCTGAGTTCGATTCCTGGCAGGGAGGTACAATTTACAGTCAGCTCCCCAGGTTCAGTATTAAGTGTTGTGTTATCCCCATACTGCGGAAGACAATGGCGAACGAAATACCACGGTTTCATCCTCTGGTGTTCCCCATGAGGCTCTAACCAGCATCTGTGCTGAGTACTCATAAAAGATATAATGAATAAAAAAATCATTGGTAAGGTTAAAAATCATTGTAAAATCGATTCGGGCCAAATCGTGTCACTGTGAAAAAAAAAAAAAAAAAAAAAAAAAACTTAAACAGCATTGATCGATTTACAGTATGGGACACTTCGATGGTAAAAATTTCCGGCTTTGAGTGAAATGCATATAGGAAGCTTTCTGTCTCGCCGAAAAATATGTTAATTGACATATTTGGTTGTGCATTTGAAGCAAAAGTACAGACACAACTGTTTCAGGTGTTTGAAATGTTTATAGTCTTCATTTACTGAAATTATCACACTTTAATTAAAATAAATACAATTTCTAGAACTTTACTGGCAATCAGAATAAAGTGCCACGTTATTAAAACAAGGGAATGTACGTGTCATTTTTCTTTTCAACTGTGCAGCGTGCACTTCTGTCTATATGTATGGTGAGCTAAACTCAAAATTGCAATTATTCAAGTTGTTTCCCTTTTGAACTTGCCACTTCAGCTTTTCCTAAAAATGTGTAGGACCGCTTCCAGTGATGTACGGGAGAAAAGTCTACATATCTATTTCTTAACGCTACAATACATCGGTGTGGTAACTTTACAAATTATTTTTAGTGTACGACAGAGAAATCGCTTCCAGAGGAATCCTAAAAATTCTCGCACCTCTACTAATTGACTAAATCAAACGTTTAGTAGGAAGGAAAAATAGACAGCACGCGCTCATACTCGCTGGTAGCATACTGTCAACAGGCGATAATTTGACTGTAGAGGTAACTTTGACCGACTTCAAACATTTACTTTGGTGTAGTTGGTCAAGAAATGGCAATATTTATCTGGATAGATCAATCTTTGTAACAGTTTAAATATATAACTAGAGTTATTTCTGTGTTTGTTAAATTGACCCAAAACAAATGTTTTGAGTCGGTCAAACAGTCAAAGTATACCCGCTTGACGGTCGATGAATCCTTTTCCTACGGCGTCGAGGCGTATAATCCAAACCAACGCGGGCATATAAAAGAAAAAAAAAACAAAGGCTCGCCAACCCTCACCTCGACGACGCTACTTTTTATCACTCTGCGCCCCCGGACAAGACCACCTCCGCAGACCTCGTAAACCGGCCAATAAAACAGTACGCCGGAGCTACGATGTACGGTAAGGG
This sequence comes from Medauroidea extradentata, assembly GCA_003012365.1. Taxonomy (NCBI): domain Eukaryota; kingdom Metazoa; phylum Arthropoda; class Insecta; order Phasmatodea; family Phasmatidae; genus Medauroidea; species Medauroidea extradentata. Next base: position 26,386 of record PNEQ01030222.1, on the reverse strand, counting down.
GGGGGGGGCAGGATGGCATGGCAGGGCTTTCAAGAGAGAGCCTAGGACTCGCGGCCGCGGCGAGGGAATAAACCACGCTAAACAACCGAGGCGGGTTTAAAACTTGCCAATACGTTACCCGAGAATACACCTTAGACCTCTAGTGAGCATATACACAGTGATGTTGCTCAGTGGAGACAAACTGCGGGAGATGATCCTCAAGATGGATAAGGAGGGAAAAAGACCATTTGAAAAAACCACGATTTTATCGTGAAATAATTTTTGCGCCACTTTGCGTCAACGTTTAGCATGCACATCGGCAGCTATTCTTCACGGTTACTGGCAGCGTTTATTTGTTCAGGCAAGTCTCTCAACTGACTGTACCAATCAGAATAAAAGACTGTTGCGACACCATATGTCTGTGATTGGCCAGTAGAAACTCAAGACAAGAGAGAGTTAATGTATGGCATTGAAACGAAATGGTGCAAAACTATTTCCGCCACAAAATCGTTGTCCTACATATGGACATGTGGGCGGAAATGCGTTCCAAGGGGTGCACACCCATATGAAGGTGGAGATAAAGTATCTTTAGACAGGCTATGGCCACGGTCACACTATATGACTTAAACATGTTCAATTAAATACATTCGGCAGCCATGTTTGGCGGTGTTTAAAGCTAAACATGTTTGCGAGGTTAGACGACTGAACAAAATAAACTCAATGAACTATCTAACCTCCTCAACAAACTTGGAACCTGAAATGTACCATTTTTAATTATTATCACATCTAGGCCTACACTCAACATTCGTGACATCTTAATTAGCATATAGCATCTAACTGCAATGTTGATGTTTGTGTAAAGTGGATATAATTATACTACACTAACGAGTGTAAAATGTCGGACCAAAAACCTTATCCAAACTTAGATTAGTCTTGAACTAGTAACGTCTTCTGTATCTCCTTATGTAGTATTTGTTACACATGTCGTGCTCCAAGCAGCCAATAGGAGAGGAGCATGGAAGATATGTCGTTCGAAACTATACTCCATTTCTCATAAGTTTGAATAAATTTGACAGCAACTTATGGGCAATAATTTGTAATATTATTTAATTTGTGTCACTACACACGACAAGCGAGTAATTTGACTTGTAGATTTGAAGGACGGCAGTTATTCAAAATTAAGTTTATTCCATTTCTAAAACCCAATTAATGAAAAACAGATTTTACTGATATTAAATTCAAACTGTAATATAAAACGCTCTACCATAATTTAATGTGCAAAAATTAATCTTAAATAACAATTGCAATAAGATGTAAACTACTCCAAAATAGAGACAGTTTCACAATCTCAAGAGGGCATGGTACATCATTCAGCACTTCAAACATAAATTTAAAACTGTACGTTCATCGAAACCAATTTGCAAAAAAAAAAAAATAATAAATAAATAAATAAACGCAAACCTAAACAATAGTTTTTGCCGACCTTCTCAGCAAAAATTCTTCTCGAGGAACGTATTGCTGAAGAACTATCGCTGGCCGTAAAATCGTACCTTTAATTGAGGAGTAACAGATAACGCTTAACAAAAACATCATTCTGGTTAAATGTTTGATCAAGTTGGCTAATATCATTACATAGGGTGGTTGTCCTGCAGTTTTTTTTTTTTTCCATAGTGACTTTCAAAACCGTGCAGATTTAGAATTGTCGTAATAAAGGTTTACAATAATTGTTGACCCGTTTTACAACAAACTCAATCTCTCTTTCTCTCAGTAAAAAAACTAAGAACCATTTTTACTTCCACTAAACGTCAAACTGGAGATCCATGCCTCCTGGAGCAAACTGTCCCAGGCCTCCAAACTGGCCTTGGAAAACGGAAATATTTACTGTTTCGTGAAAACATCAAGCGAACAAGGCAGAATACCGGATTACAAAGGCGCTAGTTAACATGTTATTTTAAAACATATAAAAAAAACTCCACTGTTTCACAAATTACCAGCCGAATTACACGTAGTCCCCCATTTGCGTATATCCCGCCAGTAGAAGTTTTTCCTCTGAAGCAATGCGGTAGCACGAACCTTCAGTATTGTTGTATGAAAGGAACGCGGCCAATTTACATAGCATAATTTGTGGAAGATGATAGTGCTGTCAGGTTCCGATTTTACACATCCTCTCCAAATTAGATGCTGAACGTCGAAATGTGTAATCATATTTCCATAATCATGTGGTGAGGGAATCACTGGTCGTCTCGAGAACTGTCGACCGACTTCAACCAGCAGCATTTATAAAGTCACGGAAGGGGTAAACTGTCAGAATCCGTAAGTAATTCCGTTGCTAATAATAGAAAACCACATATTTTAGTATCCAAGAAGTTTGTGTGTGTGAATGTAAGTTATACACATACATAATTACAACAACAATAACAAAGATTCGTTCCTCAGATATACAACTAGAATCGTATATTTGTGAAAGTGCTCAAAACATAGGGATCTGAAAAACTGGAGTTTTTATTTGACCAACAGCTAGGATCCAAACAACTCTCAAGGGCTTCTTCCAGAGTTTTTTTTTTTTTTTTTTTTTTTTTTTT
>PNEQ01030222.1:0-23725 GCA_003012365.1 Medauroidea extradentata | reverse complement strand
CATATAAGTGTCAAAACTGTGCAGCGAAATTTTGATATGAGTATTAGGTAGCAATTAAAAAATATTTTCGAAATCACTGCAAAACTCCGTAACAAGGCCTTAAGTTTGTGTCACTTTCTCAATTGACCCTGGACTAATTTCAAGAAGGTATTGCCAACTACATAAAAATTGGCAAATGGAGGTCGTATACTGTGGTATCAGAGTGTTAGCGGGTAGTCAATGAGGGGCAACTGTGTTCTTGAGTACACACAGATATTCTGGGAGGCTAGACCACAGGTTAGGGAACACGCACATTTTACCGGACTATACACTGACAAAAATGGATCATTCCCAAAAAAAAAAAATAAATACGGTAGATATCGATTTTGTTGCAGCAAATAAATTACCGTCAGATAACAATCGTATAAAGTTGAAATTACAATTGGAATTTAATTGCTTTGACATTACACTTTTGTTGACGTAATTTATTTAAAACAGGTTTTACTACATTTTCCGTTTGATGGTATTCCTAACAAAATACGTGTTCCTGTTAAAAAATGCAGACGCTAGTTTGCTTATAATATTTTATTAATTCGCATATACTATCGTATTTATTTGAGTCAACCATTTTTATGACTTACAATGCAGATTTTGGTCAATTTAACCATGGTAGATATCGAAGCAAAAAAAAAACGATTTGGTTGTAAGCGACGAAACATGTATGTTCCAGTAGTTCTTGCAATGGCGGATATACGTGTTCGATTCTACAGCTTAAACGATGGCTACCGAAGATAAACTTGAAGCTACTACACACGCGATAATTTAGAAAATTCGTCGAATCTTTTTTAAGCAGGTCTACAGGTATGTAATAACTTTGTGATGTAACAATGTTACCTTCTGTACAGTTACGTTAGGTTAAAAGACTCAAAAACCAGAACGGGGTACCCCACAAAAATTTTTTTTCGGACAATTTCCCTTTTCAAAATATTTCTAAAACACACATTACATAATGTTGCTCCATTTAGCACTTTTCAAAACTTTTTTTTTTCAGAAATATCATCGGATTAAATTGAAAAAACCCGCAAACTAAGTTGCGGGAACCAACTAGTCGAATTAAAAATTATAAACATTACAGTTTTCCATGTTTGTAGATTTTGTGGTTTCAAGTCCTTATTTTACTAAACACAGTTTTTAATTTTTTACTCAAAAGTAAAGCATACTACCGTATAGCGCTATATAACTAAAGTCCGGTGATAACATATTCACTTGGAAAACAAATCTCATTGAATTTCGGTGAGTAGTTCAGATTTAATTGACGACTGAGTATTCCAGTCGTTCGCTCGACATCGTTCCTTTCCAAACCCTTTAAGTGTGTTCAGGTGCATTAAAGTAATAATTTTATATTTATATGAAATAGTGTTAGTTTTGTAGACGATACTTGCGAGTACAGTTTCCTCTTACGAAACAATTTTAACTCGCATAGTTTTCTCATAACGGTGCGTCAAAGTCAAAACTGGCATGTTCTGCTGCCATACAAATAGTGAAAACCAATTGACTTATGTAAGTGAAATAATTCACATTGAACTAACATGCCACGGGCTATGTAATAAAACATTTTTAAAAAATCCCGTTAACTATTTTTGTTATTTAAAAAATTTGCTGAACTTTTTAACTTTTTTTCCTGCCCTTTAGCGATTTTTAAAAAATTCTAAATATTACATTATTGGCCTTTAAATTCTTTATTGCACAGCTCATGGGATGTAATTTCACACTGAATTATTTTATTCAAGTAGGTACGTCGGTTTTCACTATTTGCATGGCAGCAGAACAAGGAAATTTTGACTTTGTCGCACCGTTATGACAAAACTATGAAAGCTAAAATTGTTTTGTGAGAGGAAACTGTATTCACAAGCATCGTCTACAAAACTTCCACTATATTTCTCATATAAATATAAAATTATGAATTTATCGCATTTGAACACCCTTAAGACAGTCAAACTAACACTTCGGACATATCCGTAATGTAGTGTTTATCGTACTTGAGTAGGGGGAAGGGGGAGGGGAGGGAGGCTGTATGGCTGTACGACATAACAAATTCACCATCGTTATGTAACGTATGTCAAACAGTCGACACGTCGAAGGTAAATACCGACATGTCGAGGGCGGAAGTCGACATATCGAGTTAGAGCCACGTGTGCGTGCTGGCTATTGAGCGTGGGTCCACACAACAAATTTTCTCAATTTTAAATATACTAAAAGAATTTTTTTTCTTAAACGTAAAATATGTCGACTGAGAGTAGTGTTTAATACCTTAATGATATTCCATTATTCTCATTTTTATGCCGTAAAATTACTAGCTAATAATGTAATGTAAAATTTCCGACAGTTTAATAGTGAACTTGTAATGTTTGGTTTTTACATTTTTAGTAAGAAAATTGTTAAGCATGACAATGTTTGCAGGTCAACTTAAAAAAAAATCGGTGATAAAATCCCTAATCTTCTTGTTTTGTTAGGGGTGGGTGTGCGTATTTCCCTCGATCCCTGGTACGCCCCGACCAACAGGTGCAGCCTTAATGTCTACAGATAAAAAATCCTGCCATGTATAAAGTTCGGCATGTCGAAGCGTGGCCGACGACCAACACCAAATTCTAGATGTCGCACAGTCCTAGGTTGCGTCACCCGTTACTAGGGCAACCAAGAAGATGCACATAGCACAGCATAACAACAACTGGGAGAAAGAATACGCGGGCGTTAACACCGCAGCCAGCTCGCTAGTGCTGCACAAAAGACAGTTCCTCCTCTGTGCCCCCCCTCCCCCTTCCCTAGAGGTGGGTCAACGACTAGTGGCACAACAACAAAGCAGACATCCCAAGGTGCCCGATGTGACTGCGGCAGCAAGCCACGACGTCAAACCAAATACTACTAAACAGACCAATACGGACAGACCTATGCTAATAACAAGGGACCGAAAGTTTTCGCTAAAAGATTTTTGCACCAGTTTGTTTCAACGCCTTACATGCACATATGCAGTGTGTTCAAAAATTCAATGCCCAAAGTAATATGGAAGATAAAGGAGGCAAATACAAATATATTTCCCCAAAGAGCCATGCATTGGAAACAAATAGTTTAGGAGTAATGGGTAGAGGCACGATTATTTCGCGTATTGATTCTAGGTCAGGTTGAATGTCAACAGCGTGTACTTCACTGTCATCACTGTGATCGGACAACAGTAGTTTTGATACACATTTGACGACTGCAACCAGTAAGGAATAAGGAAATATCTCATTGTGAACTCACGAGGTACCCTCTTGTACGCTAAGAAGCCAGTGAATACTAGACTGTGGCCGGTGCGTGTATAGGACTGACAAGTCTAAGCTGCTACCAGATGAATACGCGAAATAATCGTGCCTCTAGTAATGGGTAGGGACTGGGAATTTTCGCGAATTCAATGACCTGCAGGCTAGAATCCATTGTACTATACATGCTCACGTCTAAACTATTTGTCCACTAGCTGCTACTCAGTGGAACAGCAGGCAATGAAGGAACAAACGCGACCTGAGTATGCATAGTACAATGGATTCTAACCTGCAGGTCGTTGAATTCGCGAAATTTTCTAGTCCCTAGAAATGAGTATTCAGGGTACCGGGTGTAATTGAGAAGATACTACTGGTAAATGTTTACAGTACTTTAGTTTTGTGATCAACGTTACAATAAATGTTCAAAATAAGCATCTTTAACCTCAGTTCAGAGCCGGTATCGACGTAGAAGAAGTCCCGTGTTCATTGGAAGATGTACAACCCACGCATACATAACCGAGCGAACACAGGGCACCTTGTTACATCGCTACCGGCTCTGCGCGGAGGTAAATGCTGCTAATTTTGAACGTTTATTGTGACATTGCTCAATAAATAAAGTACCGTAAACAATTACCGTCGTTATCTTCTGAATCACACCCGATACCCTTGAATTCCCATTACTCCTGAACTATTTGTTTCCGACATATGGTTATTCGGCCAAATGTATTTGTATTTGTCTCCATCTTCCGTAACAATTTGGGCATTAATTCCTGTATAGCTATCCTGCATGGTTATTGGCAGCGTGTCTCTGCGTGCAGAGGCGTCACTTATTGGACTGTAACAATCAGAACAAGGTTAACTGGGACACCACACGCTTGTGATTTGCGGATATAACACTAAGACGAAGGGAGTTAAAACATCTTATCACTCACCACGAAGCAGAGCTGCAAGTGTGTGCATACGGCACTGAAACAAAGTGGGGCAATATATTCCCGCGGAAACTTCCTGTCCCTAATAATAACCAAAGACGAGCAAATTTCGAGTTACTATTTGGCGAAAGGCTATAATTCATTGGCCTTTACTAACCCGAAAACACTTCGTGATTATTGGCTCCGGGCTTTAGTATAGTCTACTTGTGTGCCCGCATTACAAGGTTGGTATATTACATTTGACCTTATTTCAATAATTGAAAAAAGTTCTACAGTCGGCACCGTACTAAGGTTAATTCTACTACAGGTTAGAAAGAAAATACGTTTTCTTATGGGAGAGCTTGGCACAGGGAAATTTTCTGCCACCAGTTTCGCTTCGATCGCTAAGAGACCAGATAAATACGAAACCGTATTAAAATTAAATTTTAATGAACTTAGAAATTATATTTGTCATTTAATTTAATTTTCAAGTGAAAAGAAACCAATTCCGCCTTTTAAATAGTCAACTTAATGAAACTTAAAATTCAGGAAAGCTCTGTGATTGGTCAGTTTGGTGCATTAGCGATACCAGCGCTCAAGCGGCAGAAATTTTCCCTGTGCCAAACTTATAACATTGATCTTTCTAACCTGTGGTAGAATTAACCTTAACCGTACACATTGACGGACATCTTCAGATGTCACAAGGGCGTACAGTTACTTTGACTCTAGCGAAATTTGCAAGTCTCTAATAGCGGAATTGGGAGGAACTACGGAATATACTGTAACTCACCTTGTTTTAATAAGTAAAGTAATTTATCTTTAATGTTACAATATACTCAGCTGTTAAAATGTAAAATTAATATTATAAGCATAAATACAGTCTAACAATTGTAAAAATTGTCTCGTATAGTTTCTCTTTTGTTAAACCTTCCTCTGATGCTGATAAGTAGGGTCCGGTAGTTTTCGTGAAAAGATTTTTGCCCCACTTTATTTCAGTGTCTTACGTGCACACCTGCACCTCAACTTCATGATTATTGGCAGAGTGTTTTTGTGCAGAGTAATTATTCATTTGACTGTGCCAATCAGTACATGGTTAACTGTGACACATCATGTCTGTGATTTGTGGGTTTAACCTCAAGACGCTGGGTGTTACGGCAACCAATCACTGACCACAAAGCAGAGATGCAGGTGCGCACGTAAGACACTGAAACAAAGTGCTGCAAAAATATTTTCGCGAAAACTACCGGGCCCTAGCGATTAGTTGCAGGTTACATCTATAATGGTTTGTAATTCATTAGTCTCGGCTCGCAGACATTATTGTTTTAGTCACTTTTAATCGAGACAATGAGAACTGGACATTTGTCCAGAGAAAAGGTTTATTCCATCTTCTTGTGTTGGCAGCGCAAATCTGATATTAATAAAATGCACTGTGTTATCTATTGGTTTGAGGTGGAAACATAATCAGTGTTCTCACAGAACTGCTCAAGCCGTCCGGTATTAGTTTATAGTTATATCCGGAAATTTCGCGTGTTCAACGACCAGCCGGCTGGACTCCACAGTCCTGTATACACTATGTCCTCAGCTACTTGTACATTAGCTGCTGCTACAGTGAGTGGCCAGTTGTATATGTGACAAGGTAGTGCGGGAGTCAGTTTTCATGCAGGTCTGCTATTGGTTCATAGCCCCCAAATTATATATATAGAAACGGTGGCACAGTCGCGAAAGTCATAAACGTGCACAGGACAGTGAAATCTAACTTTTTCTCAAATGAAATGGCGAAATCTCCGAATCTCTATTAATAGTGTATTTGGCATAGCCATCTTTAGTAGAAGGTCGATGCCTTAGATCTGACAACCCAGCTCTGGAGGGTCATTTTAACACTTCTTTTGTCTCGCCAACGGCAGTCGCTTCCCCTGATTCGCCTCTATGTAGGGCAGAATAACGAAACAGGTACAGTCACTGCATTTGGAGAGCTAAAAGAAATGTTATGAAGACCCTGGCCTTGTGTGCAGGGTTGCCAGATTCAAGACCGTGGGAGTTAGGCGCGACCCAACCCGGCGAAAAAAATATCGTTATATCACACTTACGTGTTTTCAATCACGTCTGTAAATTTCAGCCCTCAATATCGTCAAATATTATTAGAGATTATAATTTATCGCGGGAAACTTGACTGTCTGCTAGGTTCCAACGTACTTTCAGCAAGTCTCGAGTATTTTCTTAGTCGACTGGCTGCCGTCTGTACGTGGAAATGTCACCACATTTGGCAGGTCCAATGAGAATTCTGCTAGTGTAAGATCTGACACCAGGGATTGGTCTATAGACAACGCTGTCGTGTCGGATAAGTATCATTCAAAAATGTATGTTGCAACAAAATACAGCTTTTTCATGGGGTGTATGTTGGTATAAGAAATTGTCGCAATATTCCACCTTCTCCACCAATCATAATTTCATACCGATACATACTTTTTTTACTCGTCAGAGAGAGAGAGAGAGAGAGAGAGAGAGAGAGAGAGAGAGAGAGAGAGAGAGCGAGAGAGAGCGGGAAAAATCGCGGAAATGTCTAGTATCTCAATGTTTCTAAAATCACTGTAGAGTGTCGCACCTTTCATGGCAGGACGACGATTATTTGTCACAGTGAAGCAGTTCACAAACCAATCCCAAACGTACAATAGTGTCGTACCAGAAGTCTCATTGGACCGGTCAAATGTGAACACGCAAATAACGATAAAAACAAGGTAGGATACGTTGTAAACACAACATTGGATCCTAGCAAACAAGACAACTTTTCCCGCGATAAATCACTACGGAAGTGATGAATTCACGCTTTCATTTGGGCGCGTTAGTTTCGCAACTGGCCCTAGACTTCTAGGCGGCGCTGAACAATTAATAAAGAAGCAACAAACTGCATGACCAATCATGTTGTATCACTGGGTCAGCGAGCAGCCAATGAGCAGCTGCCCTCTTCCCAGGGACGAATACAAACTGTTACACAAAATAAAAAATTAAAATGTCACATTGGGTGAATTTTTTAATCCTAAAACTTAGTTACATACAGAATGTTCAAAAATTCAATGCCCAAATTGATAGGGAAGATGAAGGAGACAAATACAAATATATTTCACCAAGTAACCATGTGCCAAAAACAAACAGTTTAGGAGTACTGGGTATTCAGAGGTATCGTGTGTGATTCAGAAGACGACGTCGGTAATTGTTTACGACACTTTATTTACTGAGCAATGTCACAATAAACGTTCAAAAATAGCAGTATTAACCTCCGCGAATAGTCGGTATCGATGTTGCAGAGTGCCCCGTGTTCGCGTATGCGTGGGTTGTGCTGTGTGTGTTTGTGCCCGCTACACACATTCCTGCACCTACCTGCGCCTCCGAGTCAACAGGGGCAAAAGACACGTCGATGTATTTGCTTTCACAAGAAAAATTACAACCTGTACAGATTTACACATTCAACAATATGGTAGTAATTTCTTATTTGTACTGTTACGAAATTTGCCTGGCAAATAGACGATATAGGATGTTCACGACAAAGTGAGCACTTAAACAAAAGAATAATAATTTTAAAAAGTATTATTTATTGTGACTTTAGATGTTAAATCTTGATAATAACACAATATAGCCTACACTATGATTGTAACGTACGTTGACTTGTTTATAATCAAAAGTGGCAGGGAACTATACATTATCTGTAAAAAAAAAATAAGTTTCCATAAGTGTTCACTTATCCCGAACCACCCGCAGAAATGTTTTGTAAAAATACAAAAAATATTCCATACGCGCAACAACTCCGCGGTACTGCATTTTCGGTATTGTTTCACACAAAAAATCAGTAATTATTTAATTCAACCCTGCATTACCCCTATACAATTCTCACGGATTCCTCTGTTTAGGCCTATACAAAATCACAAGGAAAATACACTGTTCTGTCAAACAAGTGACGTGAGCTAGCACAGAGCACATATGCCAATGACGTTATAAGAGTGTTGCCAAGTCAAAGAATTCCAGCCCGCTAAATTTTGTTACAAAATCCGCTAAAATTCCGCTAAAAGGAATAATAATATATAAAAATGGCTATCGTGAAGACATAAATTATTTTACATATTTAGTTTTTGTTGTAAAAATCCTTATTTCAATCTGATATTTTTTGAACACTTGATAGCAGAATAATTGCCGGTATCTGAACGCGAAGTGTCGAAATAAATCTGCCTATGCCAATCGAACTAAAAAAAAAAAAAAAAAAAAATTATGTTGCTTTTTCAGCGTAGTGTAAATTTATTATGGGCTTGTCTATAGTAGTTTGTTGCGACGAAAACAGTATACAATGTCGGAGAATTCGTATAGTAAGATATTAAAATTGATTTAAGAAAGTATTTGAAAAGTAAAACTTACACGTGAAATGTGTATGTGTAATACAACATAAAAGGTAAAATAACTTTGTATTTTTAAGAATCTTTTTCATTTTTTCGCAAAACAATTAATTATGAATGGCACTTCGGTTAATAAATACACAACGCATTCTGTGCGACTGTCGTGGCAATAGCCTAAATATAATATTGAACTTTGAAATAACATGCTGCCATATTTGTTCCATCCTTAACTTTTTTTTAATAGCAGCTGCTTGGCTGCTTACATGCTATCAGGGTTAATCTGTTCCCACCCCTCTTCGCTATAATTCATATAATATCGAAGATACCAGAGCATTTTACAAAACCGCTAATTTCCGCTGTAAAGTGTCTAAAAATCCGCCAAAAATTCCGCTGTCCGCTAAATAGAAAATTTCTCCGCCGATCAATAATTTTCCCCGCTAAAACTAACGGGAATTCCGCTAAGTTGGCAACACTGCGTTATAACACGCTTAACAAAAACACTGATAAATAATTGTGACTAACTCTTGTTTACGCGATATACCTAAAAAAAACTCCTGGATCATTAGCTTTAGTCACTTCGAACTGCCTTAAATCCTCACAGGGAAACAAATCCAACCGATAACAGATGCAGAAAATTAAATTTGATGTCTTTTTTTTTTTTTTCTTTCGTGATCTTACATTTCATACTGCCTACAAAATTATAAAATATAACTCACTTCTTTGATACTGAATATGAACTCAGGAACACAAGTTCCTTAAAATAAATGTATAAGCAACCACTAGTTCAAGACATTTGTTCGTGCATTGGGCCTACAATAAGTAACAAGCAAAAAACTCTTACAATAATTCGTCTAAAACGTAGTGAGATAAGTTATCCTCGTTTATTATTCATAATCACAAACCGCGCCAGGGACTTCAGGCCTGCATGTATGTTACAAGCATGGATACATGTGACATTGTACAATAATTCCTGGTGGGAATGAAAAGTTATACCTACTGTATACTGAAACAAGCGAATGCTCGTATTTACTCCTAATTATCTTATACTCAACATTTCTTGTTTAGGGAAATTCGACTAGGCAGTTAGGATGTCATATTTCATAAATTAAAAAAATAATAATAATCCGTACAAAACACACTATTTACACATAATTAATGTTATTTTAGTAGAAAACTTAAAAGATTCGCAGTTTATGACAAATGTAATACTAATACTCTTATTATTCCTTTTTTAATACCTTTTCAGGCAATTCTTCAACTAACGTCCAGTCTTTGGATACGTTAAGCATTTTAATGTCACAACAAACAATTTCCCATATTCGAAACAACCTTTCACATTCCACAAAAAAACACAGTGCACTTACTAAACCATTGAAGAGAAAACTCAAATTTCTGAAACATAGGTATCTTACCTAAAGCAAACACTTCCTTATAAAACATCTCACACGAATTTAAACAGAAACGAATGTGATATACAAAAGTCGCACAAAACAAAAGTTCAAACACGTAAATATTTTCAACAACTTAAACCCTCTGCAGACACAACTTAAATGTTTTATTTTTACCCTCAAATCTACACTATCAACAAAAAATTATGTCTACAACACATTTTTTTGAACATTGCATTCAGGATATAAGTTACTATGTTTCGTATCCTATGCAGTAAAAATGTTTTCTTTGTAACAGAGAAAATAATTTACACATGCTGTTTAGCTTGCGGTAAATAAATCTTGTTTAGGATACAAGCAAACATTTATAAAACATATATAGGTATATATATATATATATATATATATATATATATATATATATATATATATATATATATATGTGTGTGTGTGTGTGTGTGTGTGTGTGTGTGTGTTTTATATATCATTAATTTTTATTTGTAACATTTTTTCAATAATTTTCAACATAAAGCTTGTCTAAAAAAACACAAATAACTTTAAAGAACACTGTACAGGTAAACTATAATTTCTGTAATTTCTTGTACGCGTTAAACAAAAATTTTCAGTGAGGCTAAGTTATTTAGCAGTGATTAGTATGTAAGCAAACATTTTCTATTCCGCAACAAAATGTATGAAGTGGCAAATAATGTGTTGTTAGATTATATATTCAGTAAATATTGACAATATTAACTTTTAATATTATGTCACGTCCGTAAACAATGCAAGACGAAATTCACAGTAGCCCACATAAGCGAGGCGGAATAGACATCTAAGGTTAAATTATGAACAAATAATGTCGACTACAAGATCATTCTCAAACGAACAACTTTCCACATAACCATCGTCTATAGTCTAGATTTTCTCTTGTAAAAATTACACGGGATTTCTTACACTTTTACAAACCTTTGCCAAAGTACAAAGATCTTCTTGTAACATTATCTGTCTACGAAGTTAGAACAACTTCCTTTGGAAAAAAAACTTAGGACAACTTTGTACTCACACAATCGCGTATCGTCAAGTGGGTAAACTTTGACTTTAGTAGTAACTTTAAACGATTCAAAGTATTAGATTTTGGTCCATTTAGCAAAGAAATAAACGATTCTAGTTAAATATTTAAACTTTATGTTTGATCCATCTGGGCAAAGATTGCAATTTCTTCGCCAATTGGTAATCCCTTCAAAAATAAAGACAGTATTTTGATTCGGACAAAGTTACCGCTGCTGTCAAAATATCCCCACCTGGAGGTATGGATATTGCTGGAATAACGTCAATATTCATACTAATTACCAGCTGTAAAATTAAGGAATTTAACATAATTGAATACAATAACCGAAAATAAATAGAAACCGGAATAATTCGCGGGTTCATTGACCTGTAGGCTAGCCTCCAAGAATATATGTGTACTCAAGCAGACATCAGATGCTGTCGGACATAGTGAAACCATATTATCAGTAGATATAGTGAAATTAAGCGAAATCAATTACCTGCATGATAGAATCAAATATCCTATGTATACTCAAGTCCCGACTATTTGTCCACTAGCTGCTACTCAGTGGAACAACAGACAATGAACGAATAGACAGGGCTTGAGTATGCATAGGATATTTGATTCTAACATGCAGGTCATTGAATTCGCGAAATTTCACCATATCTAATTACTAGGCTTACACTTAGTTGGATCGTTATTACTCGCTGAGCGCCATCCAGGAAGTGTCCAATTGAGCCAAGAGCCAACTGTGAAAGTGAAATTAATTTACAGTAGTTTGAATCCTAGCTTGTGCCCAAACGAAACCGCGAATTTTTCAGGTCTCTAAAAATAACCAATATCGTGTACACAAAGTTGGTCTAGAAATGAGGTAAACGGTCACAAGGCACAGAAGGTACGAACCCTGACGTGTCATCGAATTTTTTACTGAAAATAATTTCGCGTAGAAATTATTTTTTTACTAGTTATATGTTCTTATTCATGATAAAACAACACACAAAACATGAGTTCGTCGACTTGTCAAATTGTACTGAAGTCACGTGCAAAGAGTATAATAGCTCATGTATACATAAACCATAGGCTTATGCATTGAATGCGAGTCTGTCATCCATACAAAACTCTAGCTTATAGTGAGAAATACGCGAAACATGCATTCAACGAACCCGATATTACGACATTTGCAGTTCTGCAAGAATTTCTCTCGTTCGTTCCCTGCGGCATGTAACAGAGTTCGCATATTGAAGAAAATAGTGCAAAAAAATTATTGTTTTACTTCAAACGTTTGTTTTGTTAAATATTCTTACAGTAGGACATTGTGAACTAAAAATATACATTTTACGGGATTCAATCGATTTAATACACTTAAAATACTGTCTGACTGCCGGAAAAAATATTTTCACTACAATTTTGGACATTTAAATTTAAAAAAAAAAATGAATACGCACTCGTGAGATTCTTTTCATTATAGTGAACTACAGTATAGAACACACACTTTTCTAATTTTTACATAAACAGTATCATTATGCAATTTGTTAACTAAATTAGCGTATCAAATGTTCTTACAGTAAGTTTAGAAATCATACAGAAGCTTAGAAAAAAAAAACAGTACCACCAACTTTTAAAAGCCATGCTTTTTTCTTCGTCGCCCAGTATTATTCGCAAACTACAGATGGCATGCAACGAACAGAATAAATCATTATATAAAGGAACACTTTGAAGTGAAGAAGGCGTAACACGGAGTCGATTGAAAATACTAATAAACACTACACTTTAAAGTACCAAACTTATGCGTGGTATTCTAACAAGTACCGATAGCGAAAAACTTCTCTCTCTGCGTTTCTTTTTTAACCCTTAATTCAATTTACTTCTCAGATCCCATTACCAACTAATTGATTCAACGAGGGCAGTTACGAAAATACTCAAAGTCTTAATACGAAGCCAATAACGTTTCCAACAAATGTGTCCTACGAAGTTTTAAAAGGTCACAAGCACAAAAGACTCACTAAATATTGGTACAGCGAACACCCAATGAAAAAAAAAAAATTACAAAAACTATACATAGAGACCTGAAAATTACGCGTTTTAGTTAGAATTCCAGCAACTTTAAGTTCGTGCTACGTTCACAATTGGCCGCTGACTTATTTGACACCACCTTGACGTCGATGAGCCAATAATAAAAATGTAACTAAATGCGGGCCCATTTCACTGTGACAGCGAGCAGCCAATGAACAGCCGTTGTCTGCTTAAATACACAGATATCCTAGAAGGCTAGCTTACAGGTCAATCAACCCGCTAATTTTTCCGGTCTCTAGCTATACAGCTGTGCTATAAGGCTGCGAAAGTTATCGTTTACGAGAATACCACCCACCAAAGAAAAGTTATACCTAGCTATTAACTAATTCATAGGCTATCACAATTGTTTATATTTTATAATCTACCCAACTCATTTATTAATGTACATAAAAACAGAAATCTGAAAATAGCGCACCTGAGCCATCTGAAAGACTTTTAAGACCTCGCTCTTTAGTTTTGCAGTGGTTTCGAAAAAAAAAAATTAACTCAAATTAATACATATATCAAAAACTCATTCTTACAGTTTTAACACTTTATATATATATATATATAGTTTGTGTCTGAATTTTTCTGTTGCGATACACCAAACGGATTTTTAGATTTTTGTCCCTGAAATATCACATATTTTGTGTCAAAATAAACCAAGATGAAGGAAAATAATTTTTTGCTAGCAAACGTACATTATTTAAAAAACTCACTGACTGTACACAGTCTCAAAATTTTTCAAAGCCTTCGGTTTAAAAATATTTGAATTATTTTCAGTTGTTTGAAGTAAATGAAAAATCATGACCTTAAGTAACCAACGCAAATTAAAATGAACACATGACGTACGTTTCACGCAGAAATAAGTCAGGCTAGGGCAAGCATTACACGTGGTAGAAAAATACCTCAACATGTGCTCCGATAACAGTTACAGGCGACATCTGAAAGAAAGTTCAGAATGAAATGCTAAAACTACGTCAACGGAACTTCTAAAACCGCGTGGTGCAAGCCAGAGGGAAAAACATTTGTCAATGCAGGCGAAGGAAAGACAACTTTATTTGTAAACCTTTATTGGAGAAATACTGCTATCGACTAGTTCTCTCTCCCTAGGTAACATGGGGTTACGTCGTCAGGGCGGAATTTACCACTAGGCCCAGCGCTAGGGCGCAACTTTCACAGGAGCGCTCTTTTGACGAGGAGAAAATATTAAGAATTTTCCATCACTGCTTTTAAAAGTGCCAAAATTGCGACCAGTAAAAAAAAAATTAATGGCTTCACTTGTATGTGTATTTTTATTATTATTACTACTTTTGTTCTACGTTAGCAATAGTTCTCAAATAACTGCATTACAGTTACGGTGAACAATCATGTCAATATTTTTGATATTATACACATCGAGATGACAGAGGCAGGAAATGACAAATAACGTGGTGTTGAAAATATGAAACTGATACTAGTTGGTAAGGAAGGACTTAAACTAGAGGCTGCGTGGGCGCTGAGACTCAAGGGCCTAGAGCACCTAGATGCATAAATCCGGCCTTGTTCGTCGTGCCGACAAAAAGACCCGTCGGAGCGACGCGGGAGGTGTTCACCGTTAATGACCTAATTTCGAATGTCGTGACCATACGGTACAATCCACCGGGAGTCGGACTCTGAAACTCGATGGGGCGACGGGTGCGGGGGAAGAGGGCGTCATCGCCCGAAGAACCGAGGAGACGTCATTAATAACGCGTAATTTTCATCCGCATCCACCTCACGTCAGTTTATTATTTACATCTCTTTCCGAACTTACATCTCCCGTTCGGGCGACACGCTGACTTAGAGGAAGGACTTCCTAGGCTATATCTTAGTCGTCTATGTCCTCGGCTCCAAACGCACGCGGGAGAAACCCGAACGTTCCCGATCCTTCGGCCATCGCCGCACTACTTCGCTGAAAGACAAGTCACGAGTTGGAGTTAAGGTAGATTTGGTCAGGCACATGATCGGGTTTTGTTGATCACCAAGTTACGTATAAACGCTTTTGCAAGCAATTCATAAGGACAGGAAAATTTCGCGAATGTAATGCCCTACATGTTAGAATCAAATACCCTATATGAATAATCAAGCTCCCAGCCATTTGTCCACCAGCTGCTACTCAGTGAAACAGCAGACAATGAACGAATAGACGGGGCTGGAGTATGTATAGTACAATGGATTCTAACATTCGGGTCATTGAATTTATGAAATTTTCCTGTCCCTAGCAATTCATTATTTTAAGACGGCGGGAACACAAACACATTGATACCTTAAATAAACGCACGCTCGCAGCACAATTTTTACACGTTATTTACATTCAAATTACATATGAATGGTGTTATACATTAGTAGATTACGCCAATCGTTTGGGTATTAGTAACACCCGCTAAAACGTTTCCAAATTTGAAACAGTCTTACACAAATATTTTAGTCCTAAAGTCAACAGTTATAACAACCCCATAAAGGATTAAAATGCTTTTGGTACAATTAATTCAAAGCTGAAGAATATTTTATACATGTGTTACAATTGGGACGTCTCGGTTATGCATATCGGCGTCTATCTAATATGCATAACGTGCATTCTGTTTAACGTCGTTGCGTTTTGGTTATGTCAATGGTTTACATTTTTTCCGCGCCTATTGGCAGGTTTGTCTACTTTGCACCCGTTTATAGGTAGTTCGGGATTAGTGAGTACTTTTGAAGCTACTATTTTCTTTCAGTTAATTAATAGTTAACTGCCACTTTTTAATATAAACAAAGCAGCATGAGAAACAATCGAAACGTATAGATTTTACTGCCCTCAACAGCGCGTCTTGAGGTCACAGTAAACCAATATTTTTAAATCATTATTCTAAACAAGGTGGTCTTCAAAAGTGCTTACTTTACCGCGAACCGGCTATACCCTACTCTCGAGAAATATAACCAGGAGTATAGGTGTCGAACGATAAGTTGAACGTTCGAAAACGCTACGGATGTAAAAATGGCACTGAAAATATTGCATTTAGTACTGTACAATTCTACACTAAATGTGAATTTTTATGCAACACAGACTTTGTGTTGTAACTAGAAAGAAACTGTGATAATTTTTATGGTAAAAAGTGCTTGGGGGGGGGGGGAATAGACATAGTGGCTTATGCCTTCAATATAATATAACAGACACTACTACATTTATTTCAGATAACAGCAAGGTACCAAAGGTACAATTTTCTGTGCCAACTGTCAAGATGTCTTCGTTGACTCCTTGGACGGATGAAAACGTTACTCAGGGGCGGTATTCATAGTCAGCAAATAAGCAATACTTGAAATGAGCACTACTTATATTTTTGCTTAAGCACAAATTTTAATTCATAGTGCGACGAATAAGCAATACTTATATTTGTACACAGATTTGTACTTCATGAAGTAACATTTCTCTATGCAGTGCTCAATATGAATTCATAGTCGCCCAATGAGCAATACTTATTTCTCAAGAATTCATAGTCAAATAAGTAGTGCTTATTCACGCCTATAAGTATACTTATTTCAAGTCATGTCTGTAGTGAACTCAAGCAATTTTTATTAAAGTTATAAGTGCGATTTTCAACAGTACATAACCTAGTTTGTCATGCTTTGTCCCGTTATGGATCTGGGCGAGTGGGATGATTTCGAACAATTCGTTGACGAGGTTGAGGAAGAATGAAGAAAACGTGCGAATTCAGAAGCGCTACATTCGTGACGGCTTAAATCCATTTGAATGGTCCTTCCTTCACATTGATATTTCATTCCACATATTTAACGAAAATAGGGATTTAATAAGTTACGCATAAAACGTACATGGAACAAAATGGAAAAATAAAAATTATCATTTCTTAACCTTTTTTCCAACCCTTTCTTCGTGTTTTGTATGGTATTCATATCCCTAGGAATGATGTTTTATTTGTAAATTCCGTTTCAATATGAATTCAACATTTCGTTACATTTTACCTACATATTATAACGAAAACATTGCAGATTGAAAATGTTTAACATCCACCTATAATAGGCCTAGGCCTATCTAGGTCTACGAACATTACACCCAGTAAATTTCAACACAATAACATCAGTTTTTGTTAGGACCTACTTATAAAAACAAGAATAATAAAATTTTAATTGAAGTGAACTAAATTTAGCGTCGCCTATAACCAAAGTAATTATTCGTCAAGTGGTAACATGACAGGTTGGAATATGACAGAAAACGAATTATGTGATCACAACATTCAATTTTAGTACACAAGATCGTTCACTTTATCTCATCATACTCGAGAATCGCAAATATGTTCAAAGTCTGTTCTGTGATAGGTTATGTCATCAGTTGGTAGGCAAAACACGTCTGGCAGGCCGTTTATAAACGTGAGATGCGGTCAAGAACATGTTCAGGATGTATAATATAAGAGCATTTCATTTTAAGTCTGTAACAGATCATTTTAAGTCTGTAACAGACGCAATGTTAGGACCAGCTTGTAAAAACCAGCATTATATTAACTTCGTTGAAGCAAACGAATGGACATTTGCTAACATATAACCTAAAAAAATTTCTGCCAAGCGTAACGTGTACATATCAATAATATAGTGGAAGCTACCTAGTTTTGAATTTGACAGAAAGCTAATAATAAGATCACACTTTACCACTTCATTTACAAAAATTACATGTGCTCGAAGCCAGCTTTGTGATATGAGGTTATGTTGTCAGTTGGTAAGCAACATAGGTTCGGCAATAATAAGTGACATATATGAACGTTAATATCATCATAATTTATATTCCTACGCTGAATATCAACTGAAACACAATTAAGTAAAATATTCTAATCAACAAGTATGCAGCACGTGTTCGTGCAAAACGTATTTTTCATCTATTCGAGTCGTGAATGTAATGTTTTATTTCACAGTTAGCAAACTGCATATATACAAAAAATGTATTTACACGTTAACTAACACGTTTTTGACCTTAGTATTGTTATTTAATTTTGAACATGTATTAAAGTAAAAGAGAAATACTTGCAAGTGGAATTGACAATCAAATGTAACCAAATATTCAATTATTCTAGAGGACTGCTGTAATTCACATACAAGTTCAGTTGTGTCATGTTGGTACTGATATTGTAGAGATGTACTTATTTGGTTACTTCATCAAGTACAACTTGGCCAATATAAGTAACGCTTGTTTAAGTTTTACTTCGTGAAGTAGGCGTTTATGAATTCATGGCTGAAATAAGTATTGCTTAGAGAAAAAGCATTACTTCATGAAGTACTACTTATTTGCCAAACAAGCCTTCGACTATGAATACCGCCCTCAGGCTACTGTTTGCACGCTTCCTACCAACGAGGTTATACTACATGTAACCTCATTGCTTCCTACCCGCACCTACCCTCGTGACTTATTGTAACTGCCGTGGCTGCACAACCCACAATATCGTACCAGAATCTAGTGAAGCGCTGGCAGGCAGTCTAAAGGCAGGCTCACCAGAGGTTAACGATCCCATGCGTTCCAAGAACAAAAACAACTGCCGTCTTTGCGTCGCGCATTCGGTAGTAAAACCGCTGTCTGTAGTCTGCGTCACCAAGTCCTTTTTCTCCCGGATATTCAGCATCGATGTTCAGATATTCCTTCAGGGACGGATCCTGGGGGAGGAGGGGGGGGGGAGCCGTAGGTGCATACGTCCCCGTCCCCCCAACTTTTTTAAAATACCGCTAAATACAATGCAAAGATCTATGCCACTGGTCCCTATTTATGGTATTTTAATCAGTTTTATTTTTTTAAATCCTGAAAGGGTGCAGATATCGCATAACCGTTACATATAAATGTTGCAAATTGTATGCAATAATTTGTCTAATTTTTTTCAAGACATAAGTTTTAAAATTTTGACTAACTATTTACTTTAAGAAAATTTAACTAAGTATACAATTAGCCAAAACTATAGAAAATTAAGTTACATAGTACGAGCAGCTTCCAACATTTATATACATATAACGGTTTTGATGTATCTGCTCCCTTTCAGGATTTAAAAAAAATTAAACTCGCAAAACCCGCATACATAGGAGGCCATGGCCTTAAAAAAAAGTGAACTTGGTGAAGGACCATTTCAGAATGATATCGGTTTATTTGTACGGAAAAAATGTGGACGATCACACATGAAGTGCCACAAACAAACTACCGGAGCAGGTTTTATAGTAATTTTCTCCCCACCAGCTCCCCTTAAAACTCATCACTAGATTCGTACCTACATTCCTACGCAAGAAGACTCCATTATCTTCAGTAAACTCATGATTCAGTGTGCGTTTGCTTATCCGCATATGACGACACAGAAATTTCGAGACGTGACTAACTTAAATTAAGAGGGCGTGGTACATAATTCAAAGCTAAATGCATTAATCTATAACTGTAGGTTTCTTGAAGCCAATTTGCGAAAATAAAACCATAGCAATCCTAGACAATAGTTTTAGCCAACGTTTCAAACAAAATTGTTTCCACCGTTACGAAATTCTGAGGCACAATCTCTGACGCCGGAACCTCGTGCATTTAACTGCGGCGCAAGAGATCACGCGTAACGAATGAATAATTTTGGATAAATAATTACTGATAAAGTTGGCAAATACGATTATCTAGTATTGTCATTGAGTATTTTATCCATATTGGCTTCGAAAAAAAGCGTAGAAATCAATTGATGTTTTCAGCGTTTATTTATCTACCACACACTCTTAAGTCAAGACTTCTGATTAGTTGTTCGACTTCAGGATTGTCCGGATTTGCATGAACTGCAGACGTATGTAAGAGGCTTGTTAACAAAACCACAAGGGGTTCTCTTTACTGAAACTCGTCTACACTGCAATACCTTCGACTAACATACAATGCCGAGCAATATTCGTCACAAGCGTCGGAAATACACGAAAGCGTCTGGCACAAATAGCATAGCCCTGATATAATATGATTACGAGTACTTTTGAACTGCTTTTCTTCCCGACAATTGTGAACATAAACACCGACGCATTAAGTAATAAACATAATGTATGTCAACGTATCATACCACGATTATATGTATACCCGTCTTCTAAACAGAGCAATTCACCTGTAACAACCTACACGCAATGCACGGGTAAAAAAAAAAAAACAACCAATCCAACAAGAGCGCATAACAAACACACTATTCTTGAATATGTTCCTCCAAACGCACTAAGAGACAGGGTTATTTGTTGTATACAAAATCAAGCTGATTTCTTACAGACAATGAGATGCGTATTCATCTGGCATTTATCACTCCTAGACTTGATACACCTAGCCAGATGAATCCTCACAATGTTACAGAGGGTAGTTTCGCCTCCGTGTACACCAGGGAGCAGGAACAGGGGGTCGATAGGGGGAGGGACCAGCCAACGTCGTGTTTGCACCACCCCTTCCCAACCCTCCCCCAAGAGGATCAACAAACACAAGGGTAACAAGGATGGTGTTGAAGAGGAGGGAGGAGGGTAGGAAGCGACTGACAGCGTTTCCATCACTCCGTCGACACGTGTTTGCATTTACCTCCGGCGCTTGGAGTGCGGTGACAGCGCGCCGCTGGCGGAGGGGGCGGCGATGGAGGCGACGGCCAGGCCGGGCGGAGGCGGCAGCTGGTGGTGGTGGGGCGGCGGCAGGTAGGTCGGCGGCGGCGCGTAGTGAGGCGGGCCAGTCGCCGCGGCGGCTGCGGCGGCGGCGTACGCGTACATCGTCGAAGGGGGACGGTGTCCACACGCGCGCGCACTCACTCACAAAGACACTGGCGTCGCTGCGTATGTATGTACAACACTGCGGGAGGTCTCAGATCAGAAGGCGGCGACGTCGCAGGCGATGGTGCTTCGACGACGACGGCGGCGGCGCCGTCATAACAGCGGGGACGCGACTACAAGGGGGCGTCGGGCGACTACGGCGACGTCAGCGTCTTGGCGGCGCATACCCGGAGGGAAGCGGCACCGAACAGCTCCGGGTTGCACACGAGACTGACGGCGGAGGCCGCGCCGCCGAGCAGCGTACAGGAGAGAGGGGGAGGAGGCGGCGGCGCGACGCGGCGAGAGGGAGGTGAGCTCAGTGCTGCCAACACACCGGACCTCGTTCCCACAAACTTCCCCGCTTGTTCCCCTCTCCTACCAAAAGCGCCAAGCAAAAAAACAATACACAAGAGCTGCCACACGCCGATGAGATACGGGCCATCGCACGCCGATCCTTCATTCGTAAATAAGACGCAATTTAAAAGTGGTATATCGCTGACCACGAAGACCGCGTATTCCGTCCGCGGTGATGTCCCGCTTCCATCATGACAGACACGTCTGCACTCCTGGTCGTTTGTTGCGCGCCTTACGGCAAATTGTGAGCGCTCGCTTACCGTTGACGATTCAATTTCACTTGTTTTTTCTGAATTAATTGCTGACTGTTGACAATACAACGCGTAGTGTGAAACATTGTGTTTCAACATTATTAAACTAGGCAGTTAACTGTGTCCGCGTTATGCTAAGTCACAACGCGTCCTTAAAATCGAGACCTGAAAAATTTTCTTGAGTTTTTTTTATAAAGAATATTCCTGGTTGCCAGTTTACATCCTTAAAAGGTTAATTTTCTTCCTGCTCATATCCATAACAACTACAACCTACGGCAACCACAAAAATTTGCATATGCAGTTAATTCTCAGATATTTAGACTTGCTTTCATTCGGATCCCTTGAATATATCAGTTCGTATTAAACTTAATTTGTATAAAGCATAGCACGATAACGTACAATTTAGTATCATATTCACATATTAGACAAAGCGGCGGTTCCAAAAAGAAATGTTACCTCCACCCAAATTTCCTCGCTGCAATCCTCAGAAATTGCACAAATTAGGAAGAAAAACCATATTTATGTCACAGTTTATATTTTAATACTCTTCGTTGGTAGCGTAGTAGTTATCTACTATTTCTACAATATATTACTGTTTTAAGTACATAATTTTACTGTCTATGTTTTAGTATCTAAGAAAGACAAACGTGAAGAAAGCTTTACTAATGTGACAACATTTCTACTAATATCAAAAATACTAGGAAACGACGGGTGGTCGACATTTCTGGTGGATACCAACACATACTACATAACAATTATTGCGACCGATGCCAAAGGATAGCAGAGAGCTTTCTAAACTAGTATTTATTTTACACATCAACAATGCATGTCTTTACGGTGAATTTATTTACGCGATCTCATGCCAGAGTGAGCCTGTAAGTAGGTGTATATATGTGTGTATATATATATAATTTCATACCTACAGGCGTTATGGTGTTACAGTCGCAAAAAACAGAGCGCGCCTGTAAGTAGGCAACATATACAATTGTATCAAAATATTGCATACCTACAGGCGTTAAGAGGAGTCCTCGACTGGCGCATGGATAGCGTTGCAGCGTGTCACGCGCATACGTTTTTACGCGAAACCGCTTAAGTTATTCATATAATGTTTACCTACGAAAAGAACACACACTTGAAACCATGCTTCTATTTTTTTTTTTTTCAAAATGCAGCACGCTTGTTAGAAACATGATATTCGGGGCTCTCAAAATGGCTAAAAACGGGTTATTTAGACTGTTGTAACTCCTAAAATATTACCTGAATTCGTAAAGTGCAAAACGAGAAGCATGCGTTGGTCTTTACTTCAAACTATTCAAAAATAAAATATTGGGGCCACCGCTTAAAGTCCCATAGTAAAAAGCCTACAACGGAAACCTTGCACGCCAGTTTGGCGCGCTGCGAATAGAGGCGATATGCTTCTCGTCAAGTGTGGGACACTGGCTCTTATCGCTACGCTGTTACCACGCGTCAAAGGTGGAAATTCGACACCGCGAAGGACTCCTCTTAAGGTGTTACAGGATCAGAGTGCGTCTGTAAGTAAAATATATAACTTCCACAAAAAATTGCATACTTACAGGCGTTATGGTGTTACAGGCGCAAACAGAGTTCTGCTGTATGAAGCAACAATTATAATTGCCTCCAAATATTGCTTACATACAGGCGTTAAGATGTTACAGGCGCAAACTGAGTTCTCCTGTAAGTAGGTTAATAATATAATTGCCTCCAATTACGGCATACCTAAAGGCGTTAAGGTGTTACAGGCGCAAGGTGCTTGTATACATATTCGACCTTCGGCATAACCCAAGCATGTCATCGGTAGATAAGCACTGCATTTATGAACAAAATATAAAATAAGAAACTGATTTGTTGAGAT
The DNA here is from genome assembly GCA_003012365.1 of Medauroidea extradentata. Taxonomy (NCBI): domain Eukaryota; kingdom Metazoa; phylum Arthropoda; class Insecta; order Phasmatodea; family Phasmatidae; genus Medauroidea; species Medauroidea extradentata. Next base: position 427 of record PNEQ01030222.1, on the reverse strand, counting down.
TCGTCTTTCCGTAGTTAGCAGGGTTTTTAAATTTCCAGACAAATTTGTGAAAGGAAAAAGACCAGGAAAAAATCATTTTTTTCTCCCAAATTTTCTGGAAAAATTGGAAAAAAATTCTTTAAAAGGTAATTAAAATAATGAGAAACGTTGGGACTTGGCCTGTCTTGACTCATAGAATTGTAAATTTCACAAGAAAACGGCAAATCATAAAGTTGATAAACGTAAAACAACAGCAAAGTACATCACTTATTCATTTTCGTGGTACTTGTAGGGTACTACGTGTATCGGCAGATAGGCCCAAATGTAAATACATTTACCATCCAGATTTGTATTTCAGAAACTGTACGATCATTTCTATTGCAATTATTCCAATATTTTTGTAATTTTTCACCTTGATGAAAAAAAATCCAAGTTTTTCCGTTTTCAC